>JAGFPH010002116.1:46680-70350 GCA_018207615.1 Philaenus spumarius | reverse complement strand
TAGAGCGAGTCCGAGAGAGTGAGTCTTAGAGCGAGTCCGAGAGAGTGAGTCCGTGGATTTTCCGCGTCCAAGCATTTATACACTTTGTGACGTCATTTCTTACATGCCCTTTCCCTCATTTTTTCTGTATGCTAATTTTCCTTTTCTATAAACTTTTTTGGTCTAGAAATATGTCTAAATTCGCACTGGTTAATTTTATCTAATTTTCTTCTTTTCTTTTCCTTCCATTTTCCTGGAAAACACCAATTTCCCTGGTTACCTTGGTTGTTAGTTAACGCCCCTTTCTGTAACCGCAACTTCATCCCTTCCACTTTGACCATTGAATATTACATTATTATTTTTAATTTGTAATAAATTACCTGCTTACACGCTTCCTCAGCAAGGGTTAAATTAACTAAATTACAAGTGAAAAAACATGGACCAGGACCGGGATTTGAACCCAGGACCTTGCATATTCATATATGCAGTAAAACCATACAAGTAAGATAACATCGACCAATATCAGGGATCATGATAGCTCAGTGGTAGAGTGTTGCCCCGGAAAGGCAAAGGTCCTGGGTTCAAATCTCGGTCTTGGTCCATGTTTTTTCACTTGTAATTTAGAATATTACATGTTTTTGATTTTCCGCTGTATCTTTTTTTCCTTTTCATTTTTCTTTAATTTTCCTTTTTCACATTTTCCAGATTGTTTTTGGCTATCCGTACGTTTTTGAATCGTGTCTGTACTGTGATTTTTACGCGTGCGCGGCACGTTTACGCTTTTCCGCGACTTCCGCGACTGTCTTTCGCGTTCAATGTCTTTTTTGTTTGTTTACGCCGATTGTCTTTAACACCTGTACAGTTCTAACACTTTTCACCATTTTTACTTATTTTTTCTCTTCTGGGACTTAGCCTACAATCGCAAAAAAGTTCTTTGAGGGTTTTTTATTTACTACGCGAAAAATATTTAAGTTACTGGTTTCCTAACGATACAATGTTAATCTAACCCTAAATCTCTTTACTTTATTATTATTTAAAATTCAAAAATTCAACTTTTATTACTTTAAAAGGCGTGAAAACTCTCACCATTTTATCTTAATTTAATTTTACTTTTTGTTCCTTTTTTTACACAGAACTATTCATTCTCTAATAACTCTTGTGAGTGAAAACCTTTGATTTTAATTTTATCTCCCTTTTTAGGGTGTGTGAAATTTGACACTTAAGCTAACTTTTTTATTTTCAATAATTTGACTTTTTCTTATTTAACCTTTTGTTTTTGTCCACTTATGTAAATTCCAAAAATGTCTGACTTTTTCAGTTTCGAGTTAAATTGAACTTTTCCCTTAACTTTAACCCCCGTTTACTTTGGTAGTGTTACCTTTTATGATTTGAAATTCACACGGCCGTAACTCACGCGTTTAGCGCTACGTATTAAACCATGAAAACCACAAATGCATAAAATTCCTGGATTCCTTTATTCCCCTAAAACTCAGCTACTTTCAGGCTAAGTCAGATTTCCTTTCTTGACGTGTCCTAGATCAAGGTTCATCTTGGGAGATAAGCCTTGCTCTGATTTAACTTGTATTTTAGACTAACAATTGACACTCACCGAAGTCCGGCCTTGAAAACATCGAATTTTATAATTTAATATAAAAACCGATTTTTCCCGCCTTACAACGGCTAATATCCGTTGTAATGTATACATATATTTACTAAATAATTAGCGATTTGTGTGGACCTTTAGAAATTTGGAACTAAAAGCCATGACGGGTGTGAGTGACGTCACAAGTATTAGTATAATTAGACCATTTGTTTTTCGCGTTTATCAACCGCAAATATAAAATAATTATGGTAATTTTTTGACGTAATTTTGTTTCAATTTGTATATGTATGTGCTCGTGTGAATTTATATTTGTATTATACAATCGATATGTATTGTATAATATAAATATTTTATGTTTATGTTGATTTTTGTGCAATCTATATACGTTTATACTTATTATACATGCTATAATCTTGTAACTTAACGAAAATTAGAAATAAAGTATTACATCAAGTGTGGTAATACATTTAATTACGTATTTTTTAGTGAATAAGTTCTTATGTAATATGTGTTACTATAGCTTGACAATATACCGATTATTTTGCGTTAGTATTTTTTTACATGTTCCCCGATAATCGAAAATTAATTTACTTTTGTGATCAATTTAAAAAGTGTCTTAGTTGTTATGGTAAACCAATTGCGATAGTGTGATAGGTTATCGCATTAATCCAATTGGTTTAGTGCGATAGGTTAGTAAGTTGAAATTTTAACATGATTGTTGTTTTTATAATATAATAAATAATTGTTTTTATTATCTCTAAATATTTATTAAATATACGAAATAAACAGCAGTAAAATAGTAGTTTTTCCTTTTAAATTCCTAATGAAGAAAGTGTTTATTTAAAGCATTGCATACGGGTAAACTCTCCCTGTATGACGTACCATAATCCAACCAATGCTACGAACGTTAGTTTCCGCATTGCACAACAATCATCCTACTATCTAAACATTGAATCTTGGATGCTGCTACTTTCAGAAGTATTTACAACAAACTCTAAATTCAATAATAATTTGTGTATAGTTTAAAAATATGAAATGCATCGGCTTTACCAGGTTTATTGTTCGACGTTATCCAGAATGCACAAAAGTGTAAAGTCTTTCTTACGTTAGAGGTAGAAATTTATCTTCATGTTTGAATATAGCTTCGTTGTTCCTAATAATTTATAAAATATACTGTAGCAAAATGTTAAAGTGCGTTGTTTCAAGTTTCACAAATGTATTACTTAAATAAATCACACACATTCAGTATTTCTGGAAATAGTCTTGACTTTACAAATTAGGGACGGAAAGAACATACATATAAAAATCACATATAATCTATATATGTACAAATGTAAATGATAGTTAGTTCAAAATCTAAAATCTCTGAAAGTTCTTCACAAATTGTTTTGAAATTTTGACACAACGTTCTATTTGAATGCAAGCGTGTTTCTATATACGCTTTGAAAAAAACTACGCCTTCTGTTGTACTTAGAAACAACAAAAACTATACTAAATATTTTACTGCAATTAGAGTGCCATAATAAATAATAATTGCATTTGTTTGGTGTTGGTACAGTAATCAGCTTTTTGCTCTAATATTTCCATTAACAGATTATTTCAAAATTTTAAACAATGATTTGTATTTCTAACTTTTAGGTTAGGTTTTTGTGTAAGTGTAGACCTTGATGTTTCTTTTAACATTTATGTTATAACTGATGTTATAAAATATACAAAATAATTTGATTCGAACATTTAACATTATTTACCATCCTAAATTTGAGGTTATTATTAATACTATACCTTATTATATAGAAAACACAACATATGTGTATAGAAGGTTCCACCGGAGTTGGCGTGAGAAGCACGTAAAGGTCTCCCTAGTTAAATTTAAAAAACTACCAAGCTTGTGTACTAAATAAAGTACAACACAAAGACATCATTATATGCAATTGTGTTGAAGCCTCTAATTTTGATTCAAGGTTGTTTACTCAAATACCTTCTCAAGCACAGTCAACACAAGAGATAAACAAGGTTTCAAACTGGCCTACTTCAAGGAATTATAATACAAAATCAAATAGGTTTATATTACCACGAGAGCGACCGTTTGTAATATGACCATAGAGTAAACACAGAACTAGCTGTAGTACTAATTAAAATAAAACAGAAAGAGTAATATCATTGTGTTCACATTAAACTATAATGTATATTCAGTGATGGAAAACAGAGGCATGCATGATCTTTTTTCATTATTACATAAATTTGTTTAACATATGGACAAATATAAAGACGTCTTGCGGAGTTAGATATGTTTAATTATTCAGAAGCTGTAATTTCAGACATGAATATATTAATTTGTTATTAATTTTAAATATTAATACAAAAGTAACATTTAAGGTACAGTACGTACTTTCAATGTTATAAGTAAAAATTTAAACACTGAAAACTAAAAATAAAATGGTTTAGAGAAAACATTCAAACTATTAAAATATATACCACAATAAAATCATTTACAACTATACCAATTTTTGATTTAAATAAACAGGTTCAATATACGTTATAGTTTCAAAAAATGTATATGTTTCTAAATTGAATACTAAATCATAACCGTTGAATTATGTACTGTAATTTTAATTAACTGTCTAGGACATCCCAATTTAGCACCCATCACCTTATGTATCGTATTTCTAATTAATTAATACATACATTATACTTAATTATACATGTTTAAACCGCATTTAAAACACTATAAGACTCCTTCAAAATTAGATATAATGTAGATGACTGTTTGAGTTTTCATTAAACAGAGTTTTAAATACAATTATGAAGTAATGACATTATTTACCACTTAACTGTCTCCTGCACAAAAAAGGCAGTAAAATTAATGTTTTGATCATCCTGTGCTGCATACGGTTTTTCCAGCTTAGGTTTAATTAAGGGTAGTCGGTACCTTTTTATGTTAAAAAAATGCAAAAAATTATTACTGTCTTAAAAATTTTTCCTATTTTTCCTGTTTAAGAAAATATATAACACTATGTGTGCAAGAATATTATATGTATGTTTAAATTGCATATACAACGGAGTGCGCTTAGTTTACTGACTTGATTGTCATGTGGAAACAATAAAATTACAAATTTTATGTAGGCCTAATTGTTTCATATTAATTTTTTTGTTTGTTTTCCATCTGGATGGATTTAGGTTGGTTACAATGAATAGGTTGGTCACACTGTATGGCAATATCATTAGTTTGCAGTCAGATGTTTAGCAGTCATTATTATAGTATCTAGAGTTGTTTAATTTTAATGTGAGTAAAATGTTTAAAAGCGTTTTTCCAAAACTTTAGTTTTTTTAACTTTAGGTACATTTATTTCTAGAAGTGTGATACCTACAAGCCTGATACTTTGCACACACCTTTTATACTACCATACCAGACTACCTTAGCAGATGTATCATGATATGTTAATTTAAACCTTTGTAATTAATACAAATAATTAAATTAAAATTGGGTTTTTATTTGTTAATATTAACAAAATTTATTTGTATAAACGATTTAATATATTTTTATAATTCTGCTACAGTAAGTTAAGACATGCATGCTAAATAGCTGCAAAAAATGTCATGCTTACAGTCATAATATTTACTGCGATAATGGTACCTACAGAAGGGTATGTTCTTCCATTTAATTAACATGGGAGAGGTAAAAGGTACCGACTCCCCATAATAAATATTGCAAAAATCGAAAAAAATATAGATTTGCCTAAAATACCACGTTTATCGACAAATCCGCGTGTAACTATTTTTTTTGGCTCAAGTGAATATTGTAAACATTTTTTATTCTTAACATCCCAAACAGAAGACGAGGTCAATAGTATCCCGTCAGCTGGAAGCGAGCAAACCACCGTGTCCGCCCTCCTTCCATCTAACCACACAAAGCTACCTGGCATCTATCCGAGTTTAAAACCAGGAATCTTCTGATCACGAAGATACCTTGCTTTCCACTTGGCCAAGGCCATCAACACATCTTCACACTATTTAACCTATTAATAATAAATTTAAAATAATTTGTTAAAAATTCATAATTTCACTAAACTTTTTATTTATACCTGTATTGAAATATTAGTACAAATTTGTTAATTAAAATGTTACATAATCTTTTGTAATATTTGTTGCTGAAGAATATTATGGTACTTGCAATTAATTATTATCAATATATTAAATCTTTATTTTTTTTATACTCATATTTAATTATATTATCCCTTTTTATTGCTGTCTACATTTATCTACAGTACGCATTATCTCGAAATATAACCATGCAATAATAAAACAATTTGTTTTTATTAATTGGTGTAAAGTTTTTTATAAGAAAGCCAACTTTAAACAGAATGACAGCAAAAGACATTTCAATTTGGTAAAAATAAAATCACATACCTGGTGTTTAGTAGAATAGGACTTAAAATAATGACATGATAATTACTGACGCACAGTCGTTAAACTCGCGACTAAGTCATTATAAAAGAACGGCAAAAAAACAAGCCATTACGTTAAACAAAAATGAAGGTAATGGCGACTCAGCATAATTGCAGGCCTGACAAGAAACGGTCAGGTGATTTACCAGCTGGTGGACTCTCAGATAAGTTTTCGCATTACAGCGACCTCTACACAGATGCGCCTGCCTAGTGCATAGCACTAACAGCTGACGTCTGTACGGAGTCGCCGCCTAGCGGTAAAAAGGGAACTACTTGAACAAGAGTGTCGGTAATATAGACAGCATGTGTCTAACGTTATATTGGGGTACACTGAACTAATTTGTAATACTGGTACTTCACACTTCCTCCTAATAAGTATGTTACAACTATGATTATTAGTTTTTTTGGGTTACTATAATACTTTTTTTAAACTCATATTTTATTACGTTATCTCTTTTATTGATTTATACATTTATGTACAACCCAAATTAACCTAAAATACAACTATGCAATTATAAAATTAGTTTTTATAAAGGTTTTTGTAATATTGTGTAACTTTGTACTGCAAACTTACTATGTGTTCTAGGAATACAATAATAAAAACTATACTTGTTTATTTTTTAAACAAGTATTTTAAACAAATTGAAACATGCGGTTTATTCTGGAATATTTAAAACGTAACTTCTAAACGTTGGTGGTATATAATAATTTTCTATGAAAAAACTTTTTGCATTACTTATTCATGTTTCTATAAACGTAGTAATACATTGCATACATTGTAAACATTTATTTCTATAAAACTTCAACAAACGTATTGCGGAAAACATGTACAGTAAGTGCGGGAGGTGTTTATATGTAACGTTGTATTAAAGCTGTTATTAATTTCACGCATGGCCACCTTAATTGAAGCTGTATTTAAATTATAGTAATACTCTTAAAACAAGCTCAGCAGGGTTTGGAAAATTGTATATCAGAGTGGATGAAATTCATGTTATGCTTCATACGCCAACATCTTTCCTCCTGAACAGAAATATTTTATAATTTATTTTTAAAACTGTAGTAGGGCTAACCGTAAACTTTAAGCTGAGATGATAAATAATATCGAAATGTCTAAATAAAATGGTTAATGATCTAATTCAATGATTATGAGTTGAAAATAAAGGTTTAAAAGAACCATCAGCATTGGAGATAGAATCTATTTCAAATTATGAATACAGTTGTTAATGAGAATGCCCTAAATGTCAGTTTATGTGTAAGAGTTCACAGCTGATTATTGAGTTTACAGCTCCGAAAACTTTCATCTAGATTTGTATTTTAAATTAAAATGACATGTTTTACTATCAATAAGCCTGAATAATTGGACATTAGAAAACATAATCACTTTCCTCTCAAACATAAGGCCGTATGCAGTAATTTGCTAAATGACATAAGCAACAAGAACACAATTTGTACGTATTTTCCTAACCAGTTTAAATTATATAATTGCACTTAGTTCTTAAAAACGTACCAAGTTCATAGTTCTTCAGCTAATGCAGACGAGTGTTCAATACATTAAAGAAAATTCTATTACAATCATCAGAACAATAGTTCATTTTATAAATACAATAACGAGAGATCGTTTTGGTTATTCACTATAATAATATGTTCGTAAATTTTTATTCAAAGCTGTTTACAAAATTGTATTCTTCGGTATTAATTTAATAACTCGCTTTGTGTCTGAAAATAAGAAGTAGAGTAAATAGCCTACAGCACTTGCTTTTCCAGTATACTTTAGTTGGAACCTCCAACACAGTTCGAGCCAAGGCTTATATGTTTAGTTACACTGTACTTCGTTCGTCAGACAGTATTAGTATAATGTCATAATTTCAAATAAGTTCAAACAAATATAAAAATATCAAATAAAATAAAGTTTAGTAAGTTTAAGCCTACTTACTGGTGATTTATTTAACTGCGCTACCTATACATCTTTATTATATAATTGATATCAAATATGTAAGAAAAAACGATTCTTATGAAATAAGAATATTTGAACATCAAGTATTTTCGTCTATGTTATATTACAAATTAGAAAATGTCTGGACAATAAATCGTGTGCAATGTGTATTGATTTGAATTTACTATATTACTCACAGCATACCACCATAATGTTTAACCTTGTTTTTCAAAGAAGGGATGAGCAGAGAAAAACGCCTAATTGGTGGTTTTTCTTGGCTGTCTAACCTGTTCAACATATAGGTTGTTATTAAATTATACCTTATATTATGCAATTACTTCAATTTATCTGCTCTACATTTTATTAGAGATTTCCAACAAATTCAAGTTTTGAATAGCTTGTACGTAACAGGCATTTCTAAATATAAGTTGATTCAAATAAAGGAACAGACGAGATTGAAACTTTAGACTATACATAAATTATTAAAAGAGAAATGAATGATTAGTGTTTGTTATAACTAAACTTAATAATTTTAGCTACAATGTTCCTTGTTTTAGTAAAAATCCTTCATTTGTTGATTTACCTAAAGTATATTTAGTGTTAGGATTTAAAACATTCTGTTTCTATTTTGCGAAATTGTATACCTCAATTATGCTCTGAGGCTCGTGTGAAAGTTAAGTTCAACAAGCATATATTAAAATGTCTTTATTAAAATTAGAACTTTACTTACCTTAAGCAGCACAGTGACTACATAATTACATAATTTTATAAATTGTTTATTTCCTACTTTAGGAGATATAATAATAAATAGAAGTTATTTGTGATGTCCCATATACATCTCTGACAATAGTTACATTTAAACATAATATGCAAAATATATTTACCTATTCCGAATTTCTTAAAATAAACGTTTGTATCTTACGGCAAGAATATAAGTTATAGGTTTAATGAACCGATTGTCGATAAGTTTATTTTATAATTATTATTGTCTAGAGAGACTTTTCAACATTTAAATCTAAAAACATTATTGTAAAACACTTACCAAAAGTAATTTTCCATATTATTTATTGTTGGTATTAATTTTCCTTTAATTAAGTTATTAACTTTCTGGAACTTATTATTAAACACAGGAAAAACCAAAATATGACAGCCATAATTTCATAAATATTACTTACATATTTATATTATATTTTCTGGTAAATAAAATACATATACATTTGTGTTGGAATAGTGTACAGTAATTATTCAATTAGGAGACATTTTAAAAACTGTCCACTTCCATGAGTCAGATTATTCCAAGAAAACTGTTCCGTTTTTGGTAAGAGGGAATCAGGGTGGTATTTGAATAAAACCAATAAAGGACACTTTCTTGTTCATGTAAAAGCCAGAGATTCAATAAAATCCTCGTTAGCCTTGCAAATGTCAAGTCTTGCCAGTTTATTCAATGCAAGGAAATTTAATTATGATTAAATATTTTATTGGTACAACAAACTGTAACTTTAAAAGCCATTTATTGAATACAAAACTTTTATTTAGAGTATGCTAAATAATCTGTATGACAATATGGGTTATTTTTAAATGTAATACTCAGCACAAAATTAAATCATAAATAAATTTGTTTTCAATTCAGAGGAATATAATCTTTTTAGTGGTAGGCTTACATAAGCATAAATAAATACAACTTAAGAGTCCAAAACACATTTAGAGTTACTAAAATTACATTTACTGAAAATTTAAGAATTTTATATTGTTAAAAGTTTACATTTTGCAAACTTTAAATGCGGCATTAAAACTTTGTTTTTTTCACGTAAAAATGTTTATATAAAATATACATATACCAATTAATTCAGATATAACTATTTTATCCACTTATGAAGTTTATATTGTGGATTTACGAGTAACTAATTCGCTTCAAATTTACGTAATTGCTTTTCTTAATTGTTACGAATTTCTCACGCCCTCAAAATTCCTCTGTTCCTGTTGATTAATGCAGTAATGTATATCTAACACTTAACCCATTGTGGGCTGTAAAAAGTACCTTTACGGAATTCTTCGAATCACTTGTTCAATTAAAATGATAAAATATTTACTTTCTAATGTTGGCTTTTTGTAGATTTTTTTTGGCAACACTTCTTCCGCAAACTATTTTGATTTATCTGGAATGATTTAGCCAACACACATTCCTTAAAGGGAACTTTAAGCAAACTCACTAATCTTTCCATTTCTCGATAGAAAATAACAACAGTTATCCTTACGTAAACATTATGTATTGTGTATGTTAGCAAAGTTCATAAACATGAACGATTACAGAACAAATCGGCATATCAATTGACATAATTAGTATTACTTACAAATATATTTCTGCATTGTACTAAAATCTAATAAAAGTCCATACTTTTAATGTAAATAGATATTTATTTCTATTTTTAAAGTGGACTGCTACAAAACTATGAATAAGTTGAATACTAAAATGTAGTCAGCTTTTCAAAAAACACAGAAAAATACAAATTAAAGTTTATAGGAAAAATGTGGTCCAGTTAATTAGTATTCGTTACATCTGCCCTGAGCTCCGGTGTGTTATCTCCAGGGGACCGTAAATAATTTTAATTACACCCTTGAACCCAAGAAAACAAGTTCTCATTTTACGTACACTTTTAGCAGAATATTTAATTATCGTTAGACGAAATACTTCCTTAATTATATTTGTTTAAGTTGACCTAAAGTTTGTTTCAGTTGACATCTCATAATATAATTTATAAAGTAAATTATTTTATATTTTACAAAATAGTAGTACATTATGCACTTATATAATTAAGGGAAACTGTAAACTTTCAGTTTTTGTGTATTACACAGTACGAACATAAATAGTATGTTTCAAACAGGTTAGGAAAAATATTACATTTACATAGAATTTCAAAGAAAATTTAGGTTTATTAAAAGTATAAATATATATATGTATATGTATATTATAAATAAAGTGCTTATATAATATTACTATTTTCATTGTTGGTACATTAGTCACCTACTGATTCTAATACCTTTAAACGGGATGCTAAGATATTTCTTATGTACATGCATGCAGTTTGTGAATAGGCGATGATGATTTATATTGAAATATTAAATTTTCCTAGTCGACGGAAAATGTCCATGCATGAAATTTGTGAATAAACGATGATGAGTAATAATTTTCAAGTATGTGGTATTAAATATAACTAAAGATTGATGAAAGCTGTTTCTCAAAAAGGTAAAAAGTAGGCTTAGTCTACAAGCAATTAATTGATTTTAGGTGAAATTTGCTGCCAAAAACTTTATGGTTTTTAGTGATTATTCCTATGAGGCCAATTCGTAATCTGTTGCTTACAACTGTTAACCCATCACTTTATTTTATATTTATTGTATTTACCTTTTAAGTCTGTTTAAATAATCCTATTTTAATGTTATTAGCTACTGCAATTTCGTCTGCACAGAGACATCATCAGGCTTTGCTCTCGTCGCTCTCGTCATGAATACAAACTTCACACATTAAAAACACAAACACAATACACGTTTAAAAAAATACTAAAGTCACTGATTTTACGAAAGGATTTATACAAAAAAATATTGTATGGTCCGCTTGCATCCTACTAGTTTGCCTTTATTCAGTTGACTCAATAAAGTCAGACGAGATCAAAGCCTGATGATGTCTCAGTGTAGATGAAACGGCCGTAGCTACTAACATACGAATAGGATTATTTAAACCGACCTAAAAGGTAAATACAATATATATATTTAGAGGCTAACAACAGTGGGTCCTTCTTAATATTTGTAACAGTGTTAAATGTGTTTAAAATCAATATACCATTTTGAATACATTAGTATTTTTTTATACGTTATATTGCTGGTTAGGTTAGGTGCTGCAAAATATCAACTGTTTTGTATAATTAATTGATATCATTAACCATGAGAAAAATGGTAATGAATTAACTGAAATAAACCCGAATATATAATACTAGTAAACTAACGGACAAAAGTGTTAGAAGGTCAGTGACAAGTTCCCACAATGGCGTTTCAAAACTCACTACTACACTTTTATAACCTTCATAACTTATTAACATTTGGAAACACATTTTATAAATACCTTGCACGTAATATGTTTATTAAACTATCTGTTATCGATGTTTACTACATAATATAAAGGAAGAGTACACATAGATGACAGAAAACGAATACAGTAATTAAATCAAAAAATATATATTTACCATGGTATAAAAAGATATGAAGCTTTTTACTGAAGTTTATGATTTAAATGTAATGTATCATACTCCTATTTGGTATTGAAGCATTCCTATTATACCGCCTACGTTTCTATTGCGCAGTATGTCATACCTGAGACCACAACATGCATCGTAATATTCCCTGATCTAATCTACGTAACGTCGCCACATTCTGGTGTATTCAATAATGTAGCTGAGATAATAATGCGCTCTGATACATGCATTCAGATTTAAATATAATTCAATAGTATATCTGAAATAACAAACTACATATCACACATCTTTTAAAAATTGTTTTAAATATTAATTAAACATTTAAACGACATTATCATCACATATTTGAAATTCATGGCTTGAAACTTTGATCAAAACAACTGAAAAACTTTAAAATTGTTCAGATAATTTGTGAACATCATATAATGAATGACTAAATTGGTTATATTAAAATATACCACAATCAAATAGCTTAATTTTACAAGTAGTACTCATCTCGTAATAGGCTACGACTAAAATCATTCGAACCTACAAGTTTTGTATCTGCCATTTTAATTATCTGTCAACTTTTATAAAACATGTTGTACCTCGAGTAACATTTTCAAAGATTATTTGCAACTGAGTATTAGCTGATCTGTTAGGAACAGGCACAGATATTTTGTTTTTCTCTCTATGCAAATGACACCTAAAATACATTAGTTTGAAATGAGCCAACCTCTATGTTACTTCATTTTGTGAAACAGCTTTTAATAATGTTAGCAGTTGTATTATTAACACCCTTTAAAACATTATTAATCATCATACTATAATCACAAACTGAATATCCGATTCTAATTTGGAGTCTCTATAGTTATAATTTCCATTAATTTGCTCTGAAAACATATTTACTTTAAATGACTCGTTCATTGTTATTATATCCGTGTTTAATCTTGCTAGTAGAAGTTCCCTTTTTCAAGCTTACTTCATTTTCAGATATGTTTATTATTTTTGCAAAACACGTTCTAGCTTTATTCAAGTGTGTTAAAGTTCTGGAGCACAAAATGATAAATAGTGGGTTTTCAATCGGTTCTATCAAAAGCATCAGAATGTAACAATTCTGTATTGTCTTTAGGGCTGGCAAAATCTTTATTTTTAGACCCTCTAGTTATGAATTTTATTATTACTTCGCTCTGCGACGGTACAATTGTATTAGTCTTACAAAATAGATTGTATTCGCGTTTTTCTTTTGTTAAATTGCTAAAACTTTTATGCTGATCATTAATAAATTCTAAATATTCCTTTTATCTATTTAAAATTTCTTCCTTTGACGGTTTATTTCCTTTAGATAATAATTTTATTTTTGGTTTACTTTTAATTTAGAGGAGTCGGAGGGAAAAACGATGAGGGTGGGTTTTTCCTTCAACTGAGATAAATGATTTTTAAAGTTTAAAACCTTTTCACACAGTCAAATATAATAAAATTAACTATCTTTATATCTTAAAAAAAAATCAAATGGTTGCCTTTAAAGACCTCATTTTATAAATAAAAATAAAATATACTTTTTTATTAATTTAATTATAATTAGTCTAATTACCATTTATAAGAGGGAAAAACGATGAAGGTGTTGCAGTTTTGCGGAAAAAACGATGAGTATATTTTTAAAATTATTAACTTTAATGATACAAAAAGAGTTATTGTAGATTTAACACTCATTTTAGGACTATAAATATAACTATTATGTAGTTTCTGTATGTGATATTGTGAATTACACTTCATCACCGTCATCTTCATTATTATTACAATGGGGTAGATTTTGGAAAAATTCTCTAGCCTCCAGGCTTGTAAAAAATCTTGTCAATTCCTACAAAAAACAACATTTTTAGGATCGCATTAAAACACACATGCGTACATACTTACACACTCATAAAACATTCATGTAACATTTAACATACAAATACAGTATACAACATTTTATAATTTTATTAATATTATTTTTTAAATGTTTGTTTAGCCTAGCTCTAATATTACTAATTTATGTTTGACATTTTTATGCTCTAAAAAAACAAAACACCTGTCCAATTAATTATTAGTTTAATTTTACGCAAAAAATATTACCTGCAAATCTTTCCACTTAGCCTCCGGCAGTGGAAGCTGCATGTCGTAGGCAGTTTCTGGTAGAAAAGACTGTCCATCAGGCAAGGCTTGTTGTCTTCTTTTCTCAGCTTGAAGTACAACTGACGATAACCAACTGCCGTTGAATGTTGGCCTATGGCTTATTGTTCTACGATGTTCAGCTGTAATTTCTAGTTCTTTAATTGGGCGCGTTTGTACAGCAAGTTTACCTTTATAGACTTCACTTTGTTTGAAAAATGTTGTCCAGTATTTGAATAGTTCTTGCTCACACTGAATCACTTGAAATGGACTTGGCTTCACTCTAGCATGTCTTATTGTGTTATACAGATCCTGTGGTGTCTCAGCAACTTGATTTTTAGGGATTAAGGTAATGTTCCGGTAACATTCAAGGTATAAAAGCCCTCTCTCAAGAAATGTAACTTTTACGGTCTATAATCTCTTCATAAAGTGAACAGCATAGTGGAGGTATTTAAAAACTGTCGCATTCTTGTTTTGTCCGGCACAAGAATCGCAGAAAATGTGAAGTTTCTAGACATCTGGGGATAGGTGTTCAAGAATAAAATTATTCAGCATGGACGCTACGTCGTTTGCTCCCCTCTTAGCAATTGTCTGGTCATAAACATAGAAGTATAAGTCCCCGGTTGAAAGTACATGGATGTTAAATAAGTGTATTACTGTCTCTTATAGTACACTGTATTGGTAGCAATATTTGGTACACAAAGGTTTTTCTGGTAATCAATAGTGATTACTTCTTCTTGAGCTGTTTTTGAACATCTTATTCGTGTTATTTTTTTCTTTCGTAAAACACTGATGCCTTTCTTTTATGTAATTCAAGTTCTTGTTTAAATTTTGTTACCTCTGCATCACGGTCATTGTTTTCACAACTAGATTTATTTAGTATTTCTAATTTTGCATTCAGTTCATCGCAATGGCTACAGGTATCAGACCTCGGGTACCCAAATGAGATATTGTAGTTGGTTTCAAAAATCTTGCGATAGGTGTCGTAAGATACATGATTATTTGGGTTTTTAGTTTTATACATTTCATGAAGTTTTTTTATGTTCAATTCATCTGGCAAATAAATTTTGTCACTTTTCTTTAGCGAGTAGTGAGATTTTCTACCCTTTAAAGACTGAATATGTTCATGAATTTTAGTAGTAGTTTTTTTCAGTTACACCGTGAGGCCTGTTCTTGTGTTTACCTCGTTTGTCAGGCAATACTTTCCCAAACGTTGTTAACTGTTCTTGAATTGTCTGTAGTCGTCTAGGTGTTAGTCCATGAATAGCTATAAAACCTCTGTAACATACAGGAACTTCAACCATAGCATCAAGAAGCTTCACCCTGACTTTATAAGAATATGAATAAGAATGTATTGCAGCATCCGGCAAATCTGGCCTATTATTCCTGCGTTTAACCAAATGACACTGAATTAATCCACCCAAATAGAGATTTTGACAATCACGGTCCTTTAACCTATTGAAATCGGAAAAAATCACTTTTCGTTCATCATCAGTTGTATTAATTTGTAAAACAGGCAAATCTTTTACAATTACAGTTCTCACCATTCTCGTAAGTATGATTTCTCAACTGTTTACTAGCGTCAGTAATTCGTCCAAAGCTCTGTCTTTTCTTTGCTTTTCCCTTGTCAGGAACAGCTTTTTCCGCACAATCCATTTTCACTTTTGGCACTTTCAACTACACGTTCAATGATTAATCAACCAAGTACACTCAAAACACAAGTATACACAACAAACTAACCTAAGAATTAAGAACACAGTTGACAAGGAAAATAAACAGCTACTGTGATAACTACACTTTCAATAATTAATCAACCAAGTATCACTCAAAACACAAGTACACACAACAAACTAACCTAAGAGTTAAGAACACAACTGACAAGGAAAATAAACACGGCTACTGTGATATCGTGACGTAACATGAAAACATTAGGCCTATACTGTAAACAACAAAGGAAAGAGAAGAGAAATAAGGGACTTGAATGTTCATCGTTACTACCGCTGATGCTGCACACCCTCATCATTCTTTCCGCTTAGTAGGTATTTTCTTCTTACAATAAATACTAACCCTAACTGTTCACACATTTCACAAGAAACTACAGCTTTCAGGCTACAAGAATATGTCATTAGCTGAAAACCCGAAAAATATGAACCTTCATCGTTTTTCCCGCCGACTCCTCTTATGTGTTAAATCTGGTTTTATTTACCCTTGGAATTTTGGTATTTTAGAAGCTTTTTCCTTTAAAATTGTATCTAATTTACTATTTTGGTCTTCTGTAATTGTGTACAAACTATTTTCTACTTTCCGAAATCCCATCATTGTTAATTTATTTTTGTTTATTGTAACAGTACTTTCATGTAAGTCAATTATTACTTTGTTAGACTTTAAAACGTCATTTCCTAAAATTGCAGAGTATTCCAGTGGTAATTTACAAATGTGAAATTCAACTTTAATATAAAAACTTATCTTCATTATAAAAAAACTTCTTTCACTTGTGTGCCTATGACGTCCAAAATATTTCCTGTCGCCCCTAATTTCATCATTCTTTAAAATGTCTGTAGCTACATCCTGGTTTAAAAGGCTTATTTCTGCTCTCGTGTTTATTAAAGCTCTACCCATTTACCGTTAATTTTTGCCAAAATTTATACATCTTTGTTTTTGTAAATCCTTTCTGTCCTATTTATAGGTACAAATTTTAAATTTTCGTTTCCTATATTATCTTGTAATTCCAACTTATTCTGTTGTTCATTTTCCCAGTCTTGATTGCTTATTCTGGAAAAATTGTCGCCCGTGTCTTGGAATCTTACATTATTATATATGATAAAAATTGTTGGCCTATTGTGTTGACTCTGCGAGTAATGTCCCCTAAAAATTCCATTTCTTTTAAACATGTTCCCCCTACTGGTTTTATATTTCTGGTGACTACTTTTTGGTTGTACGTATTGGTTTTGTGATGGTGTTGAACAAACCGCGGCGCTTGTCGTACACCTTGATACCATCTTATTGTGCCGGAACCCTTATGGTTATTTCTCAAGTGTCTACTTTCTCTGTATAAGTGTCCCTGCCTATTACAAATATTACAAAATTTCCTTTCTTCACTGTAAATTTTACCCTTTTTAATTTTATTTCCCTGCGACCCTTCTGCAACTGACACTACCTCTAACCCCTTGTCCCATATCAAATTCTTTATATCCTCCATTACTATTGCTATGTCTACTGCTTCCTCAAAAGATGTAGGATTTCTCTCTTTAGTTAGATTTGCTATTTCCCATCTTAGCTCTTTTAAAAATACTGACATGCTCCTCAAGTCTGCCTGTTTTTCCACATATTTATTAATTCTTTCTATATATATCTGTTTTTCGGGTAGTAGCCTATTATTCAATTTCTTTACTTTATTCCCAAAATCATTTACTGTCTCATATTTCATTGGTACTAAAATATCAAATTGATCCCTACAATACAAGTCGGGTGTCGTCGAGAATTTTCCCTTCAGTGCATTTCATAATTCGTTAAATGTTGACGTGTTCTTACAACCCTTGTCGTTTTGAACAAACTCCCGCACTGTGCCTGTCAATTTAAATTTTCACTCTTCGCCTAACGTCCCGGTTACTAATTTCTGCCGCATTCTCTAACGTTTGTAAAAAAGTCTGTAATTGATTCTCCTGGATTATCCCCAGTAACATTTGGTGATCATGTCACTAGTTATAAATGTGTGTCCGAAATGTGTACTGTTTTATTTACTAACCTAGATACCTCCATTTTGTTATTTTCGACCGCAGCTAATCTTTTTTGAAATGTTTCGTTAGTTTGCACCGTTTGTCTTAACTCTCCCCTTAATGTTTCATTTTTTTATTTCTGTTGTCTGTTTCCATCTTTGGTTTAGTAAATCAAACGCCTCCTGTACCGAATAGTCTGCACCCTCTATTGGTGTTTGTTCTGACATTTTAAAATTTATTTAACAAAATCACCTATTTTCCTGACAATCTTGTACACTGACGTAATAATTTGACCTATTTAAAATATATCATCTTAACTAATTAAACCTTAAATTTGTTTAAACCATTTAATCCTCCTTAATTAAATTTCATTTACAATACAATATAAATTATGGCTGCCAATGACACATCACTAATAACTAACATCATCAATTTTCTTTATTTTATTTTTAAATATTTTCCCACTGAAACTTTATGATTTGTCCTGATGTTACCTGTACTCATAATACACGTATTATCAAGATAAATGTTTTTGGGATTGGTCAAAATAAATGTATCAGAATACAGGAACTCTGCCTGTCCTTTTATGCGTATCGCATATCATTTGTGTCAGAAATTTTTTTTTATCTTAACATGCATTAAAATGTTCATTTAATTTGTTTTATTTATTAATTTCATTTATTTTATTAACATTAATTCAATATTTCATTTTAACGAACATTACTTCCATTTACTTTCAAAAACTTTCAAAATTCCAAATTTATTAAACAAAAAATAATTTACCTTAAAAACATTCTTAAACAAAAAATATGTTAGACCACAGAGAAAATAAATTTGTCTACCTTTTCCTTTTTATAAAGTTGAAGAACCACTTCTTGACACCAGATGTGGCGCGACCCCCGTCTAGTTCTCCCCAGCGGCTTCCTGACGATGGTGCGACTCCATTTTTGGGCTGTGCTTTCGGTCCTGTTGCGGACGTATGTGCGTTGTCAGGATGGATCGCTGGAGAGAAGGTTCCTTAAATAAGGTGACAAATGACTGTTTCACTTCAAAACGTTTATTGAAAGCAAAACAATCTATTCCTCTGCTGGTCCGACTTGACTAAACTAAACTAATAGCCCCGTCAATAAAGGGAAAAATTAGGCTATTTTTTTTAAATCTGGCTTAGTGGGAAGTAATTAGTGAAAAGCTGAAATTTTGTCAGATGTTACAATAGTATAAGAGGAGTATTTACACCAAAGTCCCCGCCCCTCCCCCTCTTGCTTCCCCCTACTACCCCTTAAAGTTCATTTTTGAAAGATTTTTTATTTTGTCAATATCTAAGAGATAAAAAGCGATAGAGTAATATTTATTTCGTTATTGTAATCCTTATAATATTCTCTATCAAATATTTTATTTACGTTTAAGCTATAAAACAATTATTTACCGTGTATTTTTAAATTTAATGTTAAAATTTTAACTTTTCTATTACGGTAATTACATGTTTAGATACTTTTTATTAATATGAGACAAGTTATGAAAAAATAGCACAAATAAAACTTTTAGGGTATTTTGCAATCTTTATATTGATACAAGTTTTATAAATGTTAAGAGCTGACAGTTGACTTAATCGGCCTGGCAAAGGGAGATGGTGCGACGCGGAGCGTACGAGTCCTCGAGGGCCGGATTAGCCCGTTGGCATATCAGCGGTCAATCTGCAGTAGAGGCCTATTGTTTGGGCTTTTATTTGTATAGCTGGTTTAATTATAGGTATTACAATGGATAAATAGACGTAAACATTTATTTTATTTTTTCATTACTTATTTATTTTCTGGTATTTATTATTGCAGTGATAAACACACAATATGATTTCTTTTAGCCAAGTTAAAAAAGTTGAAAAATAGGCCTTATTGGATATAATTAGTGAAAAGCTGAAATTTTGGTTATAAAATTGTTAATGTTCTTTATATTAGGAGAGCTAGTTTTAGTTTGGGGGATTATTTATAACCCTAAGTTATTAAGACCGTGCCATTATCCACCACCTATGGACCGGTTTGACTAATAGCAACTACAACGGGAGGTTTAGCGTAGGTGGTTATGGGGTCGCCACAGGCTTCATCAAACTAGACGAACAGACACAAACAGACGTCTAAATATGTGTTTTCCTTGACTGACGCAGCTCCCTCAAAAGACACCTTTAGTCAAAAGCTATCAGACAGTGTTCGTCAGAGCCACCTGCGCACAACCCCTCCTTGTCACTTGATTTTCTCAAATTCGTCTTTTGTTTTTTAATCTTATCCTGTTTTTTTCCAAGATGTATTCGAACGTTTCGACTTTCATTCGACAGTAGTTTTCGATTTTTTGTGATGGTTCTCAATTCCTTAATAAAGTCTACGAGGTTCCTCTTCTCGTTTATAGGGTGTACCCAAAGATCTCTCTTATTAGTGCCTTTTCAAACAAATTAATCAAGTTCCACATCATAATTATAGCTTCCTCTTCCTTCTCTTCAAAGTTAGGTTAAAAACTTTCAATAAGCACTAAATGCACACAATACAACAATCTGGTGGACAGAAGAACTGAAACTGGAGGGAGGCAATGATACCCAGTGACTAAAACCCCCACAAACAGGATCAGTCAATAACAGTCAAACAGACAGAAAAGACTAAAGGCGTCTCTGACTATGACTGACCGTGTCTGATTCTGTGTGTGGCCGGCCTAAGACAGTGGAAACATTCTTGCTACTGTTTTATTCCAATCCAGTTTAGTCTTGATCATCAATTATTTCATCTACATTATTAGGACTGTTATCACATTAAAACCTTAAAACAATTAAGTTCTACTTTCGGACACCCACAATATTTAATACAAGATGTCTTACAGCTGCAAGACACGAGGTGCAGAAGGTCATCAGTTACAAAAGACTTAGTACTTAGTGTTGGTGTTAAAGCTTTACTGTAACCTCCATTTTCTTTCATCTTTTCCATCTTCCAACTCCAAAACTGTAGCATCCAATCTGTTACCAAGCCATGTCTGCACTTGAAAATAAACCCTGAACAAATGCTGATAAAGAGGGGATGCTTTGCAAGGTCGAAGTTTGACCTTAGATTAGATTTTTTTGTAATTTTTACAAGTAACGAGCTTCATTGAAGTTCATGTGCTTTTTCTGTTAAGATAAAATTTTCCACGTTTGATTTCAGTTCTTTGGAATCATCTTAACGTAAAAACACCGACGCTTGTGTTTGAGCTTCTTCTGACTTTTGTAAAATGTACAAAGATTTTATTTTTCCCAGATCAAAGAAAGAAGATGTTGTGTCACAACCTGTTATGGCATAAGCAAGCAGATTAAGCTTCCTTTCGTCGTTCAACTTATGGATGATTTTTGAAATCCTGTAATACACTTTTCGTCCAGTCACTGGTTTTCAAAAGTAGATTGTTTGGTTCTCAGGCCCAAGCGCTACCAACAGTATCAATAAATTGACAGTAAACAAAACATGTTCTGCTGCTTGACACTAGCCAGTTTTAGCCAGTCCAATAATGGTGGGTGCATATTTGATGGAGAATGGAACGGTCCTAATAACTTAGGAGTAGGAATAATCCCCCGAATCACAACTGGCTCTCCTAATATAAAGAACATTAAAAATTTTATAAACAAAATGTCAGCTTTTCACTAATTATATCCAACAAAGGCCTATTTTTTCCCTTTATTGGCTTGGCTAAAAGAAATCATATTGTGTGTTTATCACTGCAATAATAAATACCAGAAAATAAATAAATAATAAAAAAATAAAATAAATGTTTATGTCTATTTTACCATTGTAATACCCATAATTAGACCAGCTATACAAATAAAAGTCCAAACAATAGGCCTTTACTGCAGATTGACCGCTGATATGCCAACGTTCTGATCCGGCCCGCGAGGACTCGTACGCCCCGCGCCGCTCCATCTCCTTTTGCCAGGCCGATTAAGTCAACTGTCTGCACTTAACATTTATAAAACTTATATCAATATAAAGACTGCAAAATACCCTAAAAGTTTTATTTCAGCCATTTTTTCATAACTTGTCTCATATTAATAAAAAATAGCTAAACATGTAATTATTGTAATAGAAAAGTTAAAATTTTAACATTAAATTTAAAAATACACGGTAAATAATTGTTTTATAGCTTAAACGCAAAGAACATTTTTGATAGAGAATATTATAAGGATTACAATAACGAAATAAAAATTACTCTATCGCTTTTTATCTCTTAGATATTGACAAAATAAAAAATCTTTCAAAAGTGAACTTTAAGGGGGGGTAGGGGGGGAAGAAAGAGCGTTAGGGGCGGGGACTTTTCAGAAAATATTCCTTATATAATCAACTAACATCCATGAAAAAATCAGCTTTTCAATAATTAGTTCCTACTCAAACCCTTTATTGACTGTGCTATAAGGTAAAGGCAAGCGAGTCTACATGATGTGGTCTGGAGCCTTCTCCAGACCATGGTTACTAACAGACTGATTGAGGGTTGAACATTTAGCTTCAAGCTGGCTTTCCTCTCCTTTAACTATAAACTGTGATGTCAACTATTGTAAGAATGCAAGTTATTATTTAACACAACCACTGTGTCAACATAGATCATGTGGTCATTGTCATATAAGTTGGTGGGTACTTTTGTCACATAACGTATTATTAACTCATATTTTTACCCTGGAAATTTCCAATTCAGTTCGTATGTACATTGATATCACATTATAATAAACGTTAATGTATTATTAACTCACATATTTACTTAGGAAGTTTTCAATTTAGTTCGTATGGTTTAAGTTTCCAATAATAGTTTTATTACTTTATTTTCAAAATAAAAATAATAAGAAAAGTGTAAATAAATAAATTACACTTTTAAAACAATTTTATTTCCTAATTTAATTTTACATCATTAATACTTGATTCATTTTTCAAGAAATAAACTGGCTATTACAACGAATGTAAAAGCAATACTGGAATGTAATGTAAAGCATGTATTTAACAAATTAATTTTTATTACGAGAACATGTTTACTTTTGACGTATTCCCCTGTTATGATTTCCATTTATAATATCATTGATCCATCCAATATAGTATTCAACCTTGGTACTTACTCCTCCTTTTCTTGGAATACAGTAGTCATCTATGGAAGACGCAACTCCTACCAGCACACCATCGCACACTAGAGGTCCTCCACTGTCCCCATAGCAGGTCCCGTTAATATTTTTAGAGTCTTTTGTGCAGATTTGACTTGTCTCATTTATTGGCCAGGTATGTTCACATTCTTCATAATCCATTATTTCAACTTCTGCTGCTTTTAAAAGACTATTTTTTATATTAACTTGAATGTGAAGTGATGTAAGTCCCCAGCCAAAGGCTACACACTGTTTCCAGTTATGTCTTGTAATGGATCCAGATGTAAAGGGTAGTTGAGGTAGTGGGATGCTATTTATTTTCCTGCTGAACCTAAACGTATCTATTATCTCCAAAACAGCAATATCGTTCAAAGCGAATTCCCTGGTTCAAAAAATACCAACACAGTATTTATAAGTAAATAATGAGCTGGATTTGTGAGAACAATATAGATGAAATAAAACAATAACACAAAATCTCACAACAAATACGTTTAA
>JAGFPH010002116.1:0-15342 GCA_018207615.1 Philaenus spumarius | reverse complement strand
AAAAAAATTTAACTGTTTTTTTTTTTTTTTTGTTTTTTTGCGAAAAAGGGGGTTGTTTTTAAAAATTTTCAAAACCATTTTTCGTGCATCTATACAGGCCTACTTGACATGTCCGGTGCAAATTTGTTTGAAACCGATCAAATAGTTTTATTTCTAGCTTTGTATACTATTATTAAAGTTAGAGATTAACTAATAAATATTATTATTATTATTATCTAGAGAGAAAACTATTCGATCGATTTCGAACAAATTTGCACCAAACACGTCAATTAGGTCTTTATAGATGCACGTAAAAAGGTTTTGAAAATTTTAGAAAAACAACCCCCTTTATGGCCAAAAAACCCCCAAAAATCTATTATTATTATTATTATTATCAGCTAAACGAGAATTTTTAGAATGATGCTGGTTTTTGCATTTGGTAGGGCACATTAAAGGCTACAAATAAGCCAAATTTTATTAAAATCGTTATAGCCGTTTTTTTACAAAAGAATAATAACAGTTTTTTTGCGAAAAAGTGGGTTGGTTTTAAAATTTTTCAAAACCATTTTTCGTGCATCTATACAGGCTTACTTGACATGTCCGGTGCAAATTTGTTTGAAATCGATCGAATAGTTTTCGCTCTAGCTTTGTATACATACAGACATACATACATACAGACATACATACAGACATACATACAGACAGACATTTTGTAAAAAACACTTTTTGGACTCAGGGGGTCCCAAAACGGATATTTCCACAAAAATCTCAACATCGATTTTTTTCTCTATACTATAGTGTGTATAGTATACTATTCACTGCATATGTTATTATTATTTCCGCTAAGATGCTTGAAACATTTGTCTCCTTGCTTATCTGCCTTTCTTAGCTTTGTCTTTCTCTCGCTTGACGCGTTTCGGGTAGACCCCATCTTCAGAAGCTTTGTTGCTACGCGGTCTACCCGAAACGAGTCAAGCGAGAGAAAGACAAAGCTAAGAAAGGCAGATAAGCAAGGAGACAAATATAGTCTACTATGCTATACTATACTATGTATAGTGAGAAAGTAAAACTTAAAAAATGTTCAGGTAATTTGTGATCATCATATAATTAATGACTAAATTGGTTAATTTAAAATATACAAATCACATAGCTTTATTTTACAAGTAGTGCTTATCTCGTAATAGGCTACGACTAAAATCATTCGAACCTACAAGTTTTGTAACTGCCATGTTAATTATATTTCAACTTTTATAAAACATGTTGTACTGCGAGTAACATTTCAAAGATTATTTGCAACAAAGTATTAGCTGATCTGTTAGGAACAAGCCCAGATATATTCTTTTTTTTTCTCTATGCAAATGCCACCTAAAATACATTAGTTTGAAATGAGCCTAACTCTATGCTACTTCATTTTGTGAAACAGCTTTTAATAATTTTAGCTTTAATAATAATTTACACCCTTTAAAACATTATTAATCATCATCGTAAAATCACAAACTTCATTCATATAGGTACATTTTCCTGTAGCCTGTTGGTGTTGTGGTTCAGTTTAAGTTCATCTTCACAAAATATAATTGTGGCTTTTTTTAGGCCAATAATAAATACGTAATATTACTGTTTTTTAATTCAGAATGGAACAGAGTAAACTATTTTCAGCATTTGGAACTCTTTCAAACACATCTCTCTCTAAACTACTTAAATTAGGAAGTAAGGTAATTTCAACATCTTTTACAAATACAGGCTGGCTTTTCAAAATTCATTTTTTTGTCATAAAAATGTCATTGTTCCTTACTCTTACATTTATTTTCAATAGCTTGTATATTTATCTTTTGTTAAAAATTATTGAAAATTATGCCTCATGTGATCTTCATTGTGTCTCTTTCAACCAACAAGGCAACCAGACAATTCCTAAGCCCAAACATCACTGATAATCATAACTGCATGTCAAGACGTAATTAAATGTGTTTAAACATTAGAGTGAAGTGTACAAACAGAAAACAAAAAATGATGTTGTAGTAAATCAATGGAAAATGTCGTACGTTTCGTCTCTTAACACAATAGATATTTAAGGTGCAAAATATTGGAATTTCCGTAGAAACCAAGCACATGAAGTGATTCGTTGGTTCGTTATAATGCCTGTCACAACTTGTGTTTACAATTTAGTTTTTTTTTATTAGGAACAAAGCAAATACAAATCATCCACTATTTGTATTTCTCGAACACAATTTATTAAAAATTCACATAGTATATCAATAGATGAAGTTATTATACAAATTATATCTGCTAGGATCAATGAAATAAGTTTTAGTACAATTTTCTGCCAATCCCAACGTAACACTTTCACTTAAGTTTGTCGACGCGTTTCGGAGTTCCTCCATTATCGAGACCTATTTCAGTACTGGATTCATCCGTTATGGAATCGTCTAGATATAGTTAGCCATTCCCCTCCTCCTACTACCGGTGCTGCTTCTTATGTAATCTGTTATGTAATATGTTATGTAATCTGTTATGTAATATGTTATGCAACACGTTATGTAACAAGTTATGTGATATAAATCTACTCTTTTTTTATATATATATATATATTCAACAATTTTAGAGTTTGGAAAGTTATTTCTGATTGACTGTTATTTTGTTCATTAATAATATTTTCTCCGTTCATTTTTAGTTTGAAAATTTCCATGTTTTCCATTATATTTAACCGTCTTCCTTTGTTACTTTGGTGTAAGATCTATATTGATTCTTTCACTTCATATGACATATGACCCTCATTTAATAAGTGTGTTGCATAATTTTATATATAAAAAAAAACACCAGTCGTAAAATTTACGAATGGTGAGTAACAATGTAACTTTTAGAAGGGTTAGTAATCTAGGATTAAATTTGTTTATCAGAATCAGTACAATTACATTTTGAAATGTATTTATTATTTTTCTCAAGGTATCTAAATTTAATTGCACTAAAGATTTTATTAGTTTCAACAATGCATATATAACCATTCAAAAATAAATGGAATTAAACTGGCTTTTGATTAAAGTAAAGTGAAACTATTGGAATTTTAAATTAAATATATCTTCCTACTTTATAAGGTCTGATGGAATTTATATTATTTAGCAGTTGATAAGTTAACCAGAAACATGTTTCTCTAACCAAATTAATCTTGACTAATGTAGACTTATTTTGCAGTAAGTCCATAAGGCAATAAGTATGACATAATAATGAAAGATTGTATACAAATATAAACAAGTTCAAAAAACAAAAATCGAGGCTGGGAAATAGCTTATAGCTAGTAGTGTATCTAATTACTCTTAATAATTAATTAGTATTTAAGTATATCTCTTCACTTAAATTTATAAGCATATGCTAATATAATTCAATCTCCTCGGTTAATTCTATTTGCTGTTCTAAGAGGCTAACTTTATAAACTTTCTTTACCAAATCGAGTTTCGGATGACGTTAGCAGTTTTAGCTTTTAAATATTAAATCTGAAATTTTACGAATAGCAGTAAATCTCGTAGCTTTTAGAGGGTTTACGAAGTAGAGTTTAAGGTTTGCTGACTTTTAACATTTTAAAATTATAATTTATGAATATAACGAACTCTGCTTATCATGTGTTTAAATAAATCTACACAAAATATTAAAGGACATCAGTATTTTGCAAAAATGGAACTTCTCATGTAATTTGTAGGTCATAGTCAAAATATAATCTGTTTAATCTGCTTTTTTGTATCTAATTGGGCTACTTTAGTTGTTACATGTTACATTCTTTGTAAATTTACATACACACATATAAGAATATTATATGTATATCAACTCAGAGATCAGGGTAAATACTTTTGGTAACCCAGTTTCACCTGAATCTGTTTTATTAATTCTTTGACAACTAAATCGTCAAAGTGTTATTTATTAAACTACACATTAAATGAAAGGCACAACCTAATATATACACTATGAACAAACGAAAAACAAATCATCAACTTTTTTTATTTCTGGAACACTATTTATTAAAAATGCACATAGTATATCACTAGCTCGTGATATTCTACTAATTTTCCGAATGAAAAATATTTAAATATATATATATTTATAGTAATATATTGAAATACAATGTTCCTTAATACATTGTAAAATTATTCCAGTAACAACTTGTTTCAATTAACTGCTTTGTTTTTTACCGGTTTGTATCGTGAATAATAGATAACTTAATTATTTTTTTTAAGACAGATGCGTAAATACAGCCGGCAAACTCAGTTATGTGTAAATAGTTTACAAGAAAATATCTCCGGTGATCAAATACGGCATTCACATAACGTATCCGTCATTATATGAGGTTACCAGTGTTTTTGATAAACTAACAGTAAGTTGTAAACTGTACTGACTAGCAATAAATAACAGTTGAAACTGATAAGCTATACACAGTAATTAATACAACAATATTTAAATGCACTCTCAGACCGATGGAGGAGCGAGCTGGAAGGTGTTAACGTCTTATATTGTATTTCACGAACTTTTTACCTACTCCGCACTGATAATAACGTGCTTAGATAATTGCTTTTAGAGACGAAAGACGTTATAAGTATGTGTATATTCAATACTGTTTTTATCGGAAAATTTTAAAGGTGGGTAGGCCTATATGTATGGTGTTTAACCCAATGTACATTGCAAACGATCTGTAATTTCCTTATTATCAAAACATTTATTATATTATTATTTTCGAAAACGGAAAACAAGGGGGGAAGGTCGGGTAAGATGGCGAGGCGGGTAAGACGACGAATTCGGTATTTAAAGTTATTGACGCTAGATATAGGGCCTGTACCTATACTACTAGAAACCGCTACTGCCGCGCCATCTAAGGCAACCGCAATATTCCTATCCTAGTGAACATATCGTCTACAAAAACGGAAAGAGTGATTTCGTGCTCTGTGATTGCAAGTTTTTGATGAGATTCCGTAAGGAATTAGGCTTTCTGAGTAAGTATGTTCAATTTCTACTTGTGATATGCTTAAAGTATTGCTCAAAACACGTCTATTAATGTATAATTTCAATGTTTTCTGGTTAGTTGAAGTTTGGAAATATTTGACTGAATTCAAAATGGTCAAGTCTGTTAAGATGACGAACTTGATGGAGGGTAAGATGACGATCGTCATTTTACCCCTCATCTTTTTCCATCAGTTCGTCATATTAAAGACCATATCTTATAATTTGTATAGTATTGGTGAGATATAATAACAATAATAATTTATTGTTTGAACATTAAGTTAATAATTAATTATTACTTTAATATTTTGTTGTTTTGTTTATCAATAGTAAATTAAATTAAAAATAATGCAGTAATTAAAATAATAAATACATTTTTCTATTTATAGCCTATATTTTACAAATGAAATGAAAAACACCTCTATACCCTATAACTACCAATCAAAAGCTTTTTAAAGGCTATAGGCCTGTGAAGAGGTTACAACTCTTCTAAAACAATTGCAACTAAAATAAATCGTGGAAAGTTTGGGAAAATTTTCGGGCTGTTGTTGGAAAAATAAATTTTCTTTATTTTTTTCTTTAGAAGTCTATAAATATGAAATGTGCTTTTGATATTCCTTAAATAGTAATTATTATTTTTTTATAATTCTAAATTGATTTAATAATTAAATTATAAATTAGATAATTTGTAGTAAATAAATAACCCATTTAGTCCATTTATAAAATTATAAGCTACTTAAATTAATAATCAAATTTATCATAAAATAATTATAAAAAATACCACAATTTCAGATCAAGATGCCCTACAAAACAAAAATGGACAGACAGTCTTGGGGAAAAGAAGCAATGGTGGCTGCGATTGCAGAAGTTTTACAGAGTAAAGCTAGTGTCATTTCTACAGCAAAGAAATATGGCATTCCAGAAACAACTCTGAGGAGATACGTGAAGAAAAGCGATGGAAGAACATTGGAAGAGAAGGTAGATACTTATTCTTTCATATTATTCAGTAGGCCTAGTGTTTTATGTTGTAAGTCTACCTTTTGTTTTTCTGTAGTATTCATTTTCCCAGTCTGACTAATGAGCTGAAGCTTGTTCCTCAATATTATTAGTTCGATCAGTCCTTGTTTTAATAAACTACATAAACATTTTATTTTTCGCAGGACCTTCCTCAGAATGCTGGAAGATGGAAGAAAACTTTCACTGACGACCAAATTGCGAAATTGAAAAAATACGTCACAGAGATTGACAAAAGAGCTTTTGGGTTGACACGAAAGCAGTTTGGACGATTGTGCTTCGAATTTGCAGAACGCTTGGGTATCAATCATAGATTTAACAAGGAGAAGATGACTGCAGGGAAAGACTTCATAACAACATTTATGCAGGAGTGTTCCATAACGCTGAGAAAACCCGAAACAACGTCTCTGGCTCGACTTTCTGCATTCAATCCAATTAATGTTGGAAAGTTCTTCGACACCTTGAAGGAGCTGAGAGACAAACATAATTTAAATAAATCAGATATTTATAATGCTGACGAGACAGGGTTCTCAACTGTTCCAACAAGGCAACCCAAAGTGTTATCACCCCAAGATAACCGGAGAGTGATCAAAGTGACGTCTGCTGAACGAGGAACCACAATCACTTGTGTTTGAGCTATGAGCGCTTCTGTAAAATTTGTGCCACCCTTTTACATTTTTCCTCGGATTAGGATGAAACCAGAGTTTATGGCAGGAGCACCTCCAGGATCTGAAGGAATCGCACATGAAACAGGATGGATGACGGGACCAGGTTTCATGTAATACTTGGAGCACTTCGTGCGTTTCACTCGACCTAGTGCAGAACATCCAGTTCTTCTGATCATGGACAACCATGCATCACACACTACATTAGAAGCAGTGGAATTTTGTAGTGCCAACTTCGTTTTTGTGATTGGGTTGCCTCCACACTGCAGTCACAAACTACAGCCTCTGGATGTGGCCTTCTATAGGCCGTTGAAATCTGCTTACAGTGTGTGTTGCAATGACTTTATGGTGAACGATCCAGGCCAACCAATTTCATTGAGAGATGTTGCTGGAATAAGTGGGAAAGCATATCTTCAGGTCGCTAACGCCAGAATTGCTATCAAAGGCTTTTTAGCAACTGGGATTGAACCTTTTGATAGCACCATCTTTAACAATGAAGATTTTGCACCCTCCCTCACCACAGATATCCTACTTAAAGAAGTTGAAAGTAATAATCCTGTAACAATGGAGCCACTACTGGGGGACGGAGCCTCTGGCACTAATGATACTACAACTGCAAATAGTAAGAGTTCTTCGTGTCTTCCACAACTGCCTACTGTGCAGGGAAAGAAAAATCATAGGTCACAGAGGAAGAAACTGCCCTCTTTTCATCTCACCAGCACTCCAGTAAAGGAAACACTTGTTGAAAAACGAAAGCAACAAACAGACAAGGAAGAAAAACGTATTTAACGGCAGAAGAAAAAAGTGGAAATCTCGAAGAAAACACTTAAGATTAATGCTACAAAGAAGAAACCTTCAAAGCGTCGGCGTACTTATTCATCTTCTTCAGAATCAGATGACTCCATTGATGTGGCATACATAGACACAGATCAAGATATGGATCCAGAAGATTGGGATTTGGGAGAACAAGATAATGAAAAGGACTGTATCATATGCGGAGAACAAGGGAAAACAGAATTGTGGTTCCAATGTTTTATTTGCAAGCAATGGGCCCATGAGGCATGCAGTGGTTGTTATGAAATTCAAGCCTACCATCGCCCATATAAATGAGACTATTGTACACGAGTTACCTACAAGTAGAGTGGTTCGATTTAGTGTTTGTTTGTTTTATATGGTTTTACGTTTTGTGTTTTAAGTGTAAGTCGTCTTATGTTAAATGTTTTTCTAAGTTATCAAAATGTGGTGTAGTTGAGTTCTATGGCAACATAATTATTACCTAAGTACTCTAATTTGATGATTATGATACTCTAAGTGTATTGATAGCGTTTTAATGCAAAACAAATATATATATTCGTTTTGGAAATGATATATTGTATTAGTTCGTCATCTTACCCTACCCTATTAGTCATCTTACCCGCACAGGAGGTTAAGATGACTAAGATAACTTTTATTTCTAAATTGCAATTTCTGAGTACCAAACTTGTGATTTATATATATATATATACATATAGCATTAAACAAGAGAGTTTGAAAAAGGGGATGTTGAAATTCTAGCTTCGATTCAATGAACATTAAGGTCAAGAAAAATCGTCAAAACTTTTAAGGTCGTCATCTTACCCGAACTTCCCCGACTTATGTAACTTAACAAAACATAGGAATTCGATTAAACAATTTTAAGTAATGATTACCCATTTAAAATGTGTTTGAAGTTTTGATTATTTAGAAATTATGTCACTAGTATTCTCGACCAAAGGTCGATAACGAAATTTTTATTTCTTGCGTAATTATTGTTCTTACTGTAGGAAGAAAATGTCCATACTACTTTAATTTCAACAATAGTTATCTAACTAAGGAAAGGGACACCCTAGTTTAGATTACACTAGATAGCTATATACATTGCCACTACTGCGTAGTAATGTAAACAGTTAATTAATTAGTGGTTAATTAAAATATTTATGGAAATATTCAGATTCATTAGAAATCGGTTTAAATAATCAATAGAATTAGTTTGTTTGTAGAAACAAACATTTATAGAAAATGTCTTACTTTATTATTTGTACTGTATTTGATTTTAACATGTGCATTGTTATTTAGATTACAAAATGTGTAAATATTTTAATGATTTCATAACAATTTAAAGATAATTTGTTTTAACTATGTTTCTACGTTTTTTATGTGTATATAATGTCGTTTTTAAACATGTCATTGTATTGAATCTGTGAGAACATTTTAACCTTTTAGTAAGATAAGTGTTTTGTTTTTTTTTTATACAAAAAAACATAATTACCTATTTTGTGTAAAATGAAGTAGGCCTAGAGATAAACAACATTAATGTAGATAGTTTATAAATAACAAAATATAATTTAGAAAATAACACATTTCGTATCAATGGTTTGTATTTAACAAGTTTAGTTACGTTACTTTTAAGAAAAACGTATTTCGAAAAGATCGTTTTCTCATGAAAATAAAACACTTATTAAAATTTCTGAGACCAGTGATTTAATCTGAAAAAGTGAATTCCAGCAATTCCTACGGTTCATCTCATATTTAGGACGGATTAACTTAAATAGAATAATTTATTATATCTCCGTTAGAAATAATTGCTTTATAAACCTGAGCGAGGATATTTGAAGGGGAAATTTGATATTTTCTCTTAGATTAATTCAGTGAAATATTTCTGTTCTATTTTATAGAATCAAGCATTCTTAATATTACTGATAGAGGTTTTCTTAAACGGATAAATTTATTACAATAAAATTTTTCACAGGTTGGCTGTAGAACCCACAGCGCTTTAAAAAATAAACAAATGAGAGGTCAGTATTTTGTCACGTAACTGTGTATTCGATCATTGCAATGGTAGGGGGAGAGATGAGAGTGTGTGAGTAGTTAACCTAAGTTGTATGTTTATATATCGTAAATTTATATTATTCAAAATTGTGAGTGAAGTAATATTCGTATACAATTTTGAGTGTGACTTAATTAATATTTATATACAAAATTTCCCTATATACAGAGTGTTCTAAAATTAGTAAATGTGGTAATATTTGGTTTATATGAATTATACTCGCATAATGCATTATTAAAATACATCTATCATATAAGTTATCCTAACCTAATTTGGTGTGTGTAACTACTAGGCCTATATAGCACGTACTATAACTTATAGAGTATTGGTCTTGCAGAAAAATTTTGTTAGATAATTAAAAAAAAAATCATTATTTCCTCTTTATAAAACCCTACATATTCTGTCATTAAAATATGTGTATGGTATGTCTTGAAAGTTTTTAAATTATTCTACAACATTAGTTCAAATAATTCGATTTCACCCAAATTATTTACGTACGAACTTAGATATAAATTCACAATGATTGTTCCTAGTACCAAAATATACCCTTTTTCAAAATTGTTTTACTTATAATGGACCTAAATACTATAACGGTCTTCCCGCTGGCGTGAGGGAGGCAGGGACTCTGTCGAGTTTTACTACATTAGTCACGACTTGGCTCTTTTATACATAGTGTTTAATAAGTTTAATTAATATTTTAAGGTTTATTTCTATTAGTGTTTCATTATTGTGTTTTTGTTTGTTATTATTTATAGTAAAATAAATTAGCTTTGTGATTGAAAACAATGATTCATTCAGAAGATAATCAGGATAACCTCAACATGTCAGGTAAGATTACATTTTGCAAACATGTTAATATTAGTTTTATTTTATCACTCCAAAAAATTATTATGATATTTATGATGTCAGAGAGATAAATATTTGTTTTGTAATCCACTTAGTAAAATTTAAAAACATTTAGTTGTATATAGACATAGCTTATATTTTTATGTTAAATGATGCCTAAACTAGGCCTAGTTTTATATTGTCTATATTATGTTAATTTAGTCAGTTAATAGAGTTGTATTTTCTACATACAACTAATAACAGTGTCCTTCTAAAGAATAATAATAACATAAATAATATATTAGGTAATAAATTAAAAATATATTACAGTAGAGTATCCTATTTATTTGTGGGCTGTAGCCTATTATAGCCTAAACTAGAAGAGTTTTGTTTTATAGTTTTAACTTAACAAATTACCCCACCAATTTTTCTAATGAATAATAATATATACTAATTATTTTATTTTTTAGATTATTTATACAGAAATTTATAGAACTGTTATTTTTGTGTTTTAGACGATGAAGTTTGTGACCCTGACTATCAACAACCTGATAATGGCGCGAGTAGTTCTGAAATATTAAGTGATACTGGTAAGTAAAAATATTATTTTCTACAACTGACAGAACCAATGAGTTTTGTTATGTTTCTTTCTTCATTTTTTAAGAGTATTAAATTAATATAGTACTCTGGTCCATTTGTCGCAGCAAACAGTTGAATTACTTTTTTGGTTGCACTTAAATATTGCTTCGAATTATGGCTGGAAATCCAAATGATCAATTTAAATAAAGCTTGATCAATTTGAATCAATTTTAATAACTAACAATTTTAAAAAGCTTATTTACCTATTGTAACTTGATTCATATATTTTTCATAAAATATCACCAGAATTTAAAAACAAACTATTTTTTTTGTGTTGCAGATTCTGTAATTTCCACTGCAAAAGCATCTTCTCTTGGCAAAAAGAAGGTGAGACTCCCAGATTCTTGGGCAAGAAATAGAATGAAAAAAGCAAGAAATGAAGGAAAATAATATGTGGACAGAAAGAATAAAGTACATCACGCCAAGAAAATTCGTGAGTACAGCCATCAGTGTAGGTACGAATGTAAACAAATTTCTGAAGAAATGCGATTAGAGTTATTTAAAGAATATTGGGGATTAGGAAACTGGGAGCTGCAAACAGCGTTTTTGGGCCAGCAAATTAAAACAGAAAAATGCCATAAACAAAAGCAAGGTGGGAATTATAATAAAGAAGTAGCATGTGTTTATACCTTACACAATAAGAGAGTGTGTAAACCATTCTTCTTGCATACACTCGACATATCAAACAAACGCATTACTAATGTTGTGAAACAGAAAAAAGTTTCACAAACAGGAGTATCTCCCCGGGATAAAAGAGGGAAAAAGGAACCCACAAACAAAATTCCAGACAGCAAAATTGATTTAGTAAAGGAACATATCAACTCTTTTCCACGATATACTAGCCATTATTCCAGACAGCAAAACCCTGAACGTAAATATTTAAATACAAATTTAAGTATTATAAAGATGTACTCTTTGTATAAAGAATGGTGTGTCGAGAAGCAAATACTTGAACCGGTTAAAGAAAGTTTCTACCGCCACATTTTTAATACAAAATTTAACCTTAGCTTCCACAGGCCTCTGACAGACACGTGTGCGACATGTGATAAATTGCAGGTAACTATAGAGCATGGAGAGCCAGATGAAAAACATCAAGCTGAGGTGATGAAAGAGGTTCATCTGCGAAAAGCAGAGGCTGCTAAAGCAGCTAAAGATGATGCACCTAAATTAGACGATCCCAACCATATTGCCATTTGTTTTGATTTGCAGAAAATGATGCCTACTCCACTTTTATCATGTAGCAAAGCTTACTATGCTAGACAACTTTGGACATATAATTTCTGTATTCATAATCTTAAAACTGGACTAGCCTCAATGTTTATGTGGCATGAAGGCCAAGCATCTAGAGGTTGCCTAGAAATAGTATCCTGTTTGTTTAAATTTATTAACGATTTACCATCTCATGTAACTCACATACCTGCTTTCAGCGACAATGCTGGTGGCCAAAATAAAAGTAATCTAATTGTTAAGTTCTGGTTATACATAGTTAAAAATACACAGATTAAGACTGTTGATCACCGTTTTTTGGTATCAGGGCATTCGTTTATGGAATGCGATCAAAACTTTGGTGTAATAGAAAAAGAAAAACACCGATCTAATAGGGAAATATTTGTTCCACAGCATTGGTTGCAAAATGCAGTCGAAAATTCATTGTAACTGTAATGGAAGATAACGATTTCCTGACTTTGGATACAATTAAGCCTTTTTTCAAAGATACTGTTCCTGGGATAAGGGCTATGCAGTGGTTTCATTTTAAGGAAAAACAGCCCTACATTTTATTCTATAAAAATAATGCTAGTGATGTGGGTTCATTTGAAACTTTGAACATGAAGTCAAAACGTGCAGGAAAAAACCCTTCACAGTTTCCTGAGTTAGCGATTAACAACATCAAACCAACTATAAAATATGCAAAATACAGAAATCTGATAGATCTTTTGCCTTATGTGCCTCCAATTCACCACAGTTTTTATATTAATTTGCCCCACACTATAACTGTACCCAATAAACAAAATATAAATCAAAATAAAACCACCATAGAAGGAGATGAACTAGAGCGCATCTACCAAACTGATGAAGAAGACTAATTTTGTTAATATTATAAGTTATTTGTTAATTTCACATTAAAAAAAAATATTTATAATCAATTTTGATGTTAATCAATTACTGTAATTAGATACAACAACTGTAATATCAAAATAAAACTTTGTTCTTTAAATCTTGTTCTTATTTTAATCATTTTGCTTGGTGTTCAAGGGGTACAAGTAATACACTGTATTCAAAAAGGTATGAAAAAATATAATAAATAACTATATAAAGTCCTTATTTTCTCAGGTAAGGTACAGTAAATTGTGTAAAATAACACACTATAAACAGTTTTTTATTTGATGTAAGTCATCAATTACAATGATTGTAGAACTTTGAACTTAATTATCTCAAAATCAGATTTTTGTTACTTATACCCCTTGGCTTCTAGGCCCCTCATTTCTCAAGGCCATTTTTTTGTCGGTACGCCATAACTTAATTAATAAATCATCAACTTACATGAATGAGGCTTCATTTTAAAGATTTCCTTAACCGCCACACCAGAAAAATATACAAAATACAATTATACGAAAAAAATTATAATAAATAAAGAATTAGAAAGTATCAGTGATTTAAGATCAAGTAAGTTGTAGGGGTATTTTCCTGGCGTTGGCAACACTGATGATAACAATACCCAGCTGGAGAACTGCCGTTACGCCACTACATTGCTATTTTTCATTAATATACGCACTATACGATGCTAAATATACGGTGTGTACTTTAATTAAGTGGGATTTAAGTAAGTTAGAATGCGAATGCTTCGTACGGGTCAGCTAGTGTCAGTTCATTTTAACTTCCTGTAAATATCGCCAACGTGAAATCATTACTAATGTTTTAAACATGCTTTGTACATTTCGTTCAACTTTATTTATATAAAGTTATTATTGGAAGTGATCAAGTAACTAGATTTTTGTTATTTTTCATTTAAAGTTTTTGTACAATGTATGAGGTTTTATTAATAATAATAGTAGCAACGGTTTATGAAGAAATCGCAGTTACAAACTGATAACAAAAGAGTTAGTGAATGCGGGGAAAATGCCGACACGCGAGCGCTTGTGCGAGCACAAAGGTTAATCCATCTCAATGTTTAACCTATTTAATACAGGTCTGTAAAAGGTATTCTTATATTGTTTCTATTGTTGTGATGTTTCCATAGTAATCATTTCCAATCTACATTATCAAATATGTTGGTTGCACTCTAAATTACACACTCCAAAATTATACACATGGAAGGTGAGTTTGACAAAATTCTAGTTGAGAAACATGAGAACATAAAAAATATAAATCCTCTTTAATACTTGCAAGGTTTATTAATTGTAATTATGAATTAGAAACAAATCGATCAAAATATGTTTATAAATAATTGCAAATGGTCAAGTATTGTACATGCCATGAAATTGTTATAGTGTATTGTATAAGGAATGTATTACTTTAGGTAATTTAAAAGTTAAACGTGTAATACTGTCTTAAGTTAAATATTATACACTTATTTCTGAATATTATGTGATCTCGACAATATCACAGTATCTCGACAACCATACCCCCTAGGAATGCAAAATTTAGTACACATATTGCTCATAGGCGTTAGATTTGTAGTGTTGAAACAACTCCTAAAACCATAAATGTTGTTTGTCTTATATCTAAAAAACCATATGGCCTAAGAAAGTCGAATTTGGTACACATATTGCTTATAGCCCCTAGAGGTGCACTAATAAAGGATTTTGAAATATTTTGCGTTTAAGGGTTGATACAACCCCTAAAAACTACAAACATTGGTTGTTGTATATCTCAAAAACCATATGGCCTAGGAATATGGAATTTGGTACACATATTGCTCATAGGTGCTAGATACGCACTAAGAAATAATTTTAAAATATTTCTCATTTAATGGTTGAAACAACCACCAAAAACCATAAATATTGTTTGTTTTATATCTCAAAAACCATATGGCCTAGGAACGTGGAATTTGGTACACATATAGGCCCTAGAGGTGAACTTTGAAAGAATTCTGAAATTTTGCATAAGAGTTGAAACAACCAATAAAACCATAAACATTAATGGGTATTCTTTCCTCACAGCTAGAGATCTGAAATTTGCCATTTATTAATTTTAAGGAAATATTTAAATGCGTAAAGCTGATCAAATCCATCCCGATTGTTATACTTTCCTTAAAGCGAAAAAGCTGAAATTTTGTACTTTTATTGCTTACAAGATACATATAAAAATTAAACCAGTTTTACACTTCGTTACGTCTTGCTAGGGATGAAAATGTGATAAGAACCCTTACAAACTATAAATATACATTTGTTTACCTTC
>JAGFPH010002115.1:147842-189530 GCA_018207615.1 Philaenus spumarius | reverse complement strand
CAATTATCCTGGAGTTTTAAGAACATTACAGCGTGAACTAACCTCAAACAATACAGTAATAATAAGCAGCGTGGGCTGACAACAATTTAATCAGCTGTTCTAAAAACCACAGCTGGTTTAATTTCAGTACTTTTTACGCATACCATCGTTGTTATCTGTTTGTTGGTTAGAATAAAATAAACTTTTTTATTGAATTAATATGTAATTTTTAATAAGTAGCTTAAGCCATGATGTTAAAATGGCACTTAGTTACTAGATTCTGTGCTAATTTTTGTTAATTTCCTTAAAGGCCAGCAACTATCAACAAACAACATATAGATTAAAAGTTTGTGTAAATGCCTTAATGAAATAGGTATAAAGTTTGTGATGGACATTTTGTTTCGTTGTAAAAAGAGGGGAAAAGTTTAACAGTGTTTGCAGAATGACCGAAGTCCATAATAGGTTTCTTTCTAAAGGAACTAACAACAGAGTTATCTTGTAGCGTTTTATTGAGAAATAATTGAACCATAGTACTCTGTTACTCCCATTAATTTAGCTTAGCATTTATTTGTATTTTCTTTTTTTCTTGTTACCAAGTTCCTGTAATGCAACTTCTTGTGGCAACTGAAATTCATTAAATTTATATATTCATTAAAAAAATATCTTGGATCGATACATTCTTCTTAAGTACATGGCATTTTTCCCAGTCGCGCTGTTACTAAAGTTTTGCTTGTACAATATGTGTCCTGGATAGTGGTCCACTTTTAAAATATAAATATGCGTTTTGTGAAATCGCTGGCTTAAAATTATTTTTGTATAAGGAGGAAGCTGTATAATACGGACTCGCTGAGCTAATTACGAGCTTTAATATTGTGATTCATTATAGACTCACTAAATTGAAACCTCCTTAAATAAAAAAAAACTACGTATTTAAAGTTTCTAAATTACAAAATAATATGGTTTCTTGAACACCAATTTTGAAAAAGTTAAGTCAAAAATCATTTTCTGTCTTACCAGTTTCCAGTTGAACGCTCACATCAGCAAAAGCGCTGGAAACTCTCTCAAACTGCCTTCAAGAAAACCATGAATAAAGTTCAGAAATTGATTTTCCGAAAGCACAAACCCTTCTATAATATGTTTAAGTCACATAAGTGAATGACTTACTTGTTCATTTATGTTTTTTATATAAACTAAAGTGATTTTTTTAACTTTTCCAACACAAATCAGCCTTATTTAGAAAAAACATAAGGGCACATAGTCTCCCACATTAACGCTTAACGAATCAGTCAAAGTTTTATCGAAACTTGATAAGCAGTTTTTGAGTTAAATTACAATAAACAAACGCTTCGTCTTTTTATTAATATGGCACGATTCAAAACAAATATGTATTGCGTGGAAGTACAGTTTTAACTTATTTTATTATCAAATAAAAACGATTTAAACGCGTTATAAATGTGTTCACGTCAAGGTTGAACGTTTCGTAAACTTTGAGAAAGTCAATCTGTTAAGCCGTGATTCATTGAGCGTTAAAGACAGTAATCTATTAGTGTAGACAGAAGTCCTGTAAAAGGCAATGCATTGTTATTAGATAAGCTAATTCCATAGTGTTGTTATATTTCAACACACCAATGCCTTCATTGCAGCAATTTAGAGCAATATTGAAATATATACATTATCCAAATAGATTCTATATTGTAAAATACTTATTTGCACTTTTACTTCTGTTCTGACGTTTGCTAAATGAACTATTTTTTCCAAATTCAATTTATGTACTTAATAAATATAAGCGTGGCTCTATAACTCCGTAACCCACCCCACGCACCCAAAGGCATTATATGGTATGGTAGCCCACCATTAGCCATGTATGAATTAGGTTTATGGACATCATTGGTCAATGGCTTATGGGATGTCGGGGAAGTAACTGGGAATCGATAGCCGAAGTAGTCGAGACTGGCCAAAATGTTCCTGAAATAAGCTTTCAGAATGTTTTAGAATATTCCAGAATGTTCCAGACAAAATGTTCAAGAATGTTAAAGTATAAATTCCAGAATATTTTCGAATATTCCAGAAGGTAATATATATATATATATTAGATAATATTCTAGACGATTCTGTACCATCAAATAAATTTCTTCCGGAGCTTTGTAAAATGTTCGGTCCCTGGCCATGCAACAAGCTACTTAAACTAGGGGCTCTGCCCCTGGACGCTTCGGGTCCCAACCGCGCCTCGTCCTTCGGCCTCAGATGGCTGCTTCGCTTCGCTCGCAGTTGGAAAATTCGCTAAAGAATGTCGTTAATCTTTGGCTCGTTTGTACATACGTGACCGAGCATAAATCAGCTGTTATATGTGGCAGCTGACTCAAACTCATTAAACATTATGTCGATAAGATTCAGACGAATTGTGTGCCGGAGCTCCTTTTCGGGTGAATAGCTGCTGAATGTATGATTTGATCTTAAATCTGATGGAAAATTGTTATTTGAAATTAGATTTTCTACAATTTTTGTATTTAACATTTTTTGCTATCTCTTACCGTATTCTTACAAAACGCGATCAAAGTGGGAAAATGAAAAAATTTAAAAAAAAATTCCCGCCCAAAAGGTGCTTTCAAAATTAAAAATTTCAACTTTTAGCAATTTTCCCAAAAGTTTCTCGTCGAGAGCTTTAATTCAAGTATAAGGTTAAGGGGGTTCAGATTACGGGAAGCACATTATAATTAATGTCAGTTAATCAGTGTTACTGTCTAGCTTTATATAAGTAGACTAGGCACATTCGTTTTCCTGTGAGTAACTCTAAAACACTCTTGTTTCGTTGTTGATATTTACACGATGATTACTGGAACATGTATACGTGGTTAGCATGCTGTGTGTATACAAATTTGTTGGTTTTAGAGTTACTCATAGGAAAAAATACTTTTTCTTCTGTCGTAACCAGCGAGCACATAATAGAATAGAGAAGCTACTCGGAGCGCAAAGTGAGGCCGGCTTGCCGGCCGAATGTGTCGGTCCAAGATGGCGGCGCCGCCCTAGTCCGAGCGTCTACACGAGTTATTTCATTTAGTCCGTATTTTAACTTGACAAAACACGTACTTGGGTAATATGTAGTTATGCACTTATTTCCCAATTCTGTACATTTTTATGATAAGAGTTGGACGATAATCATTTTTGTTTAGTGGTCAAAATAATAGCTTAAAAGTATTTTTCTTTAAGAATCTGTCACTAATATAAGATTAGTAATGAAAGTCTACATACATCAACAACTAAATACAATTTTTTTTTTTGTCAATAAATATGTATTAAAAGTATTTGGACTAAGTTATTTTATACCCTTATAATCCAGGTCAAATTGTGTTTTCACAGGAAAGTTTTGGGGTAGTTATTGTTTTTTCCATTTTATATGTTTTTTGGGGTGCTGAATCCGAATGTGAGGTTGACCTACAAAATTTCGTGACGCAACATTGAAAAAATGCAAAAACGTTTAAAAATCTAATTTTTGAGCGGGTTTTCTCTTGTAACTCGAAAACTATTAACTTTTCATAAATAACCTTCCTATTAAAAATGAAAGAACATAAAATTTCCTACAAAAACCCACTATTACTTTAATTCGTTATAAAAACGTGGTATATAAATTTTTGTGTTTATTTTAACTAATATTTTTTTATTACTGGAGATGGCAGAACAGTTGAAAACGGTCCACATTTTATTCAACTTAAAAATAGCAGAAAATAATAACTTAATAATAAATTCGAGCTTTTTAGTGGAAAAGTGGGTTTTTTCGGAGACATCCGAAATTCGACAATTAATTTTCAACTAGCTTGAGCCCAAACGGTTCGTCGGAGAAGAAAACCTAAATCGTAAAATTTGTTAGAAATATTATGTTCTTTCATTTTGAATAGGAAGGTTATTTATAAAAAGTTGATAGTTTTCGAGTTATAAGAGAAAAGCCGCTAAAAATATTAGATTTTTAACCTTTTTTGGATTTTTTTAATGTTGCGTTACGAAATTTTGTAGGCAAACCTCAGATTCGGATTCAGCACCCCAAAAAACATATAAAATGGAAGAAATCAAAACTACCCGAAAACTTTCCCGCGGGGGTCTCTTTTGAGCACAAATTGAGTGTATTATTATTTGAAACTTCAATGATGTTGTAGACATAGAGAAATAAGTAACTAAAACCATTTTTTCTTCAGTGTAATTTAATTAACTATTATTTAAATCAATACCATATTATTACTAATCCCAGCTAAGAAGATTAGTTGATTTATAAATATTTAATAACATTTTAGTGTAATCTATTATAAACATAGCAACAACACGTAGCCAGGCAGTGGTCTGCGGCGATAGTGAACGTTAAAGCCACTTTTGCCGCGTTCTTATGTTCTTATACATGGATTTCTGAGAAAACCGAACACGATAAAAAAAGTGGTAAAATAAATTACGAAATTTGGTTATTTACCTACAACTTTCCCGCTGACAAAATGTCTCTGACCAAAAAATAAAAAAATTTCTCACAGAAGAACTTTTTCATGCCTGTTTTTCAAAAACAGAACTACAAGTATGTAATAAAACATTTATACTAGAATTAATAAAATTATTATATTTTTTAAATTATTACTATCGATATCCTCAGACTCTATACCATATGCATGCAAAATTCCAACAATATTCTTCAACTATTACGGTTGATAATGACGGTGTATTTGCCGCGGAGTTTTACCGCGAACTGAACTCCCTGGTCGTAGATTTCAGGCTGTATGTCGGACCAATATGGCGGATTTGGCCTCACTTTTAATGCATGGGATATATTCACTTGTCTTCTCTATTCTATTATGTGCTCGCTGGTCGTAACGGAGAACAGTGATTAAAATAGTCAAACTAGAATAAAACTTGAAACACAAAATCTCAAAACTAAAACGTTTACTGACTCAAACGTTTTCTTAAAGACAATGTCCTACTCACCATCTGCATTGATCTCAGTTAGTAAACTTTAACTTGCACGTTGGAGTTAAACGTGTTAGTTGTGAGATTTATTTATTACAAACAATATAGTCATCACATATCAATAAATAAATCGCAATAAAATCGTTTACAATCCCAATATCAGAACGTTACAATGCCGGATATTACATTATCTATTTGGTATGGACAAACACCATATTAAAAGGTTACCCGAGGTTCTTTAATAACAGTTTGGATTTTGCTTTTATTTACTTTCACTAAAATTACACCGCAATTGTTGCGGGTGCCATAGCTAATCAGGGTTTTAATCATAGGCTGCCCATCTGTCCGTCCGTGGCTTAGGACATCCGACCACAAAAACTATTCCACGAGGTATCAATAATTCATATCGTCGGTAAGGATAATTTTGAATCGACCAACCTACTTTTAATAATTACAAATACCGTTTCCTGTATTGACGTGGCGTCATTTCCGAATAGATGTGGTTGATTAACTGCATCCAACAGCTGAGTACCGACTGTAACTGACTTTTTTAATTATGATTTACGTTCTTACTGTAGTGTTCTGCTAAACCTTTAAAGGATAAATCAAAATAATAATAAAAAAGTGAAAGCAATGTTGGGAATAGAAAGATCTACACAAAATTCCGACAACCGTATGTCTATCTATTAAGGATTTCTTACAATAAACATTTTGATCTTACCGCGGTAACATCTGTGTAGCCCAACGGCATTTGGTATTTTATTAATGTGTTTAAAGGCAAAATAGTCGCGAGAAGTTCAGGTATTTCCATTTTTCTTCAGGTACAAACTATTCATTTTATCAAATAAATTGGTTGTTGAAGATAAGTGTTGCAGAACAAACACCTACTGCCAAATTAATGTATTGGTCAATTTCTGGTGTCGATTATGGAGTTAATTGTGGTCTTTTGGCCTGATGTTATGGCGTGGGCAATGACTTCCTATTTACTCTTCCTTCCCGGAACCCAGCTCCTGAGTAGGTTTAATGGAGTTACCCACAATCCAACGGGAGAGTGGCTACCATTTTGAAGACTTCAACTACAAGTTTCGATAAGGACCCTCGTAATATTACGGCCATATTTAGTTTGACTTCAAGTGATACTTTAATTGCGGTAGCTAAGGTTTAACTGTGAGTGGCGACTGGATTCATGAGGTCCGATTCGCCAGTAAGTAGTTCCGTATAGTGCGTGAGTTTCCGTGTGTACTGCGAGGTGCGCAGAAGAAGAAAATTTAATGCAAAGAGGCGCAATCTACTGCGCATCCATCCGCCATGGACCTAATGGAATCATGAACATAGTAAAATATGATCAACGCGACAGACTGGAATCGCCAAGTAGTGTATTTTCTAAAGTTAATATTTAGCATATGAGTGCTATTTTATTTATACTAACTGCCAATGCTGATTACCCGTGTTTAGTTATTCAAATGTTTTTAGTAGCTTCCTCCTAAACATAATTAAGTGATTTACGTCGAATTATCGATCTATTTGATCCCTATCAATCCAAACAATCATCGAAAATAAGCTGTCCGATTTGAAACGAATCGATTACACACATTGGCGGATCCAGGGGGGCTGCAGCCCCCCCCCTTTGGATTATTATATTTTTGTTTAATCGTCAAAGTGGCAGACTGCTCAATGGAAATTGTATCGAATATTTCACCCACTAAATATTATCAAATCTCAATAAAACGAAAACCATTGGAAAGAAAATGTTTTAAACTTCAATTTTTGTATTTACAAATTTCTTCTAAAAAGTATATTTACATATGTAATCATCGTTGTAAAATTGTAGTTGCCTAAATCAATATTGATGCCGCGCTAGAAAGCCTAAGGAAATGACTCAAACTCATCACTTTTTAAAGGCACATAATCGTTAGACAGACTTGCTTTGAGAAGAAGATAAGGACACCACTAGATTTGTCAAGATTTTAACTTTCTACCACGATCTAATCATTCTCCACTCTTATAGTTTCTTAGATATGAATTTGTCTGTAAACCCTTGCCATTGGACAGTTTTCAAAAAATGAGAAAGCACATTTTGCAATCGATGTGTATCTATTACAAATCTATATGCAGTATTCGTATAATAGTTTTTATATCGATTTGAAGTGCAAGTTCTATATTTTCGTTTAATATAAGTAAAACCTGGTTTAGTGTTCCAAACTATTCGTGTATTTCCGTGAAATATGTACATTTTCAACGCCCTAGGCGCGTTAGCCGTTACCTTCTCATGTCTGGCTGGAACTATATACTATAAGTATGTGAGAATTTTGTATAGTTGTTGTAATTTAGTGGCTTGTAGGGGCAATTGCCCCTATATATTGTAGTAATTTTATTGTGTTATTAGAATTATTAATTTAACTTACTTGTGTACAATTATAAAGACTATAAACGTGTAGGAATATTTGTAAAGATTTTGTGTTTATGTATATTATTATATATATTTAAAGAAAGATAAAAATATTATCTTTTAATTGCCTTTTATTTCATATTGATAGATCAAATGATTTAGAAGTTATTAATATTATAGGCCTAGGCTATATTATTGATCGAAGTTGTAAACATAAACCCAAAGTATAATCTACGCTAAGTTTTGTTTGCGTATTACAGATGAGGTGAAATCAGCTGTTATATTATTAAGTTAAACGAATATTCATTTCTTCTTTAAATGTTACTCCACGTACACTCGCTTTTATAGGAGTTGATAATGAAGAAAGTATTAATGGAATATGTTTGTATGTTATACTAAGATGTACGAATGTTTCCGAAGTTAAACGAATGTGTACATAAACTTCTATAAACTTGGATACATAAATATATTATATTGATAATAAAATAAAGTATTTATATAACAGTTTATAACCTCAATACAAATCTTATAACGTATTATAGGCTACATTAGTTCTTTAACTCATATTTAGAAAAAAATTATCTTCGCAATACTTATATTGATTGAAGTTGTAAACATAACCCCAAAGTATAATCTGCGCTAGGTTTTGTTTGCGTATTACAGATGATGGGTGAAATCAGCTGTTATATTATATTATTAAGTTAAACTTCTTTAAATGTTACACCTGATTTACACCTGTATATGCCCATGCTATTTAAATGGGACTTATTTTATTCCGTAACAAACTTTTGGGACACAATTAAGAAAAATTAATATTTTTCCCCAAAACTTCATGCCCAGACCTCTAAAATAAGACCTCTCCCAGCTTCCTACGACCTACCGTTCGCTCTGAATTTCATTTTCAAATTTGGGCTTACGGAATTAAATATATAGATAAGTATGTGAGAATTTTGTTTAGTTGTTGTAATTTAGTGGAATAAGTTTTTAGAATAAATATATTTAAAATTTTCAAGTACAGTAAAACCTCGTTAAATCGGACCAGCTGGAACCACGCCCGATCCGACATAACGAAAAACCGTGTTAGCCGGAGAAAGAGCATAAAACATCAAACAATGAAAATACACTGAATACTTACAATATTTTCCTTTATTACGGAGAAAAACACTATACAAATATTAACTGGTCACAATAAAACGAAAAACACTTCTGTGGACTGTCTACTTTTTGGGGAAAAAGCTTGTAAGTTTCTGTTGCGACAACTTCGAGTAACGTTTACGTGCCGCACGGCAAACAAACTCGGCGGAAACACGATCACCGAGCAGTACGCTTCGATTATGCGCTCGTATAAAGCAATAGCACTACCAAAATGCATATTTTTATTTATTGCAAACCGGTCCGCGTTACCAGGAGATCCAACTTAAAGGGGTCCGACAACGAGGTTGTACTGTATACAGTTCAATTCTATGATTCTCTACAATTTGTTATAATAAAACTTTATTTTTGGGTAAAGCATATAACCCTTAATTCCTATTCAAAATGGGTGATCGTGACATAGTCTAAAAAGACGATTTCAAGCCCTGTATTCCAAAAAATTATTCTATACCCCCCCCCCCCCCAGACAGCCCCCTCCTTGAAAACCGGCTTGATCCGCCCATGATAACACAACTACTAAGTAAATTTAAATGAAACTTTAAGTGTTACATTAGGCATAGCCTCAACAAAAGATCTGTTGTTGAATTAATCGAAGTATTAGGCTTATATGTCACACGTTTTCGAAGGATCATTCAATGCAGCTTTTCAGATATTTAAAAGTACTTCTACTACAATATCTTTATATTTACAAGGTCCTAAAGCTGTGTTATGTGGGGAGTGGGAATTTACAAATAACATATAAGCCAGATCAAATGAGACTTAGGAGTATTGCGCATCATCCTCTACCAAAACCAAACAAGACTTTCTTTACAACATTGTATTCTTTTGTAGCCCCAAAATTGTTCAACAATATTACAGAATATATTCAAAAGTGTAAGAATTCTAAAACCTTTTTGAAATCGTTGAGGCGTTGGTAATATAATCCAGATGATACAACGTGTATTTTAAATATTTTATCTTGGTATGTGGCTGTGACTTGTTTAGTAATAAGTGTATTTGTATGTCGAATTCTTTTTTATAAGTTTTTTAATGTTTTTTGGTATTATTTTTCCAGCAATTTATGTTTTACTAATTGATACATAATTCCTGAAATAATTATGTCTTTTATCTTTTTACTGAATCTGATTATGTTATTAATTAGATTTTTTTGTTTGTCATATTTTACGGCACATTATTTCCTGTCATGAAGTTTAAATATGTTTTTCCGCATATGTATGGTATCTTAAAAAGAAGCCTAGTAAGGACTAAAATACCTACATTTTCTTTCTTTGTGAGGGCCTTTGTTTCTTGATTTTCCTTTGTTAGTTATGTATTTCGTGTATAAGTTTTTGCTTTAGTTATTTGTATTTAAGTTTAATTATAAGTTTAAATCGTGCACGTGTTATATTAGTGTTTATTTTAAATGTATTGTTATACTTATAAAAGTGATTAAATTTTGTTAAGCGCTTTTGTTTATGCAAAGGAAATAAATAAATAATAATAATAGTAATAAATATGTAAATATGATAACCTTGTTTGTTTTAAACTACGGCCTATCCTTAAAGTAAGCATTTATAGCTGAATTTAATACAGATTCTAAAAATGTAGATTGAAAACAAAATTAGAAATATTATATAACTGAACAGAGAATGTAGGCTAATGTTTAAATAATTACTTTTGTTTAGTCAAATTGCGCTTTATTTTTAAAACTATTTTTTTGTAAGTATCAAAAGACTAGTTATTTTCAAAATCCTGGAAAACAGCTTACTAGTTTGAATATATTTGTTAATCCATATTTTTAACAGAAGATTGAGTTGTAACAAAGTTGATGTTAAAACCTAATATTTAATATTTAATATTTTGTGGCAGATACCCTTCACTTTATATAAATATAATAAATTGATTAGTAATATTAATCAAGGAGGGATTCAGACTGGATGAAAGTGAACGTATATGGCTTGCACAATGCTTAAGTACTGATTTATGTAGACAAGAGGAGAGCACTCTAGTTTGGATTTTAGAATAAGTCAGTTTGTCAGCAACCGTGTGCTAGAGCTGACTCCACACACGGGGAGTTCTTGTTTTTACATCCAGTTATAAGTTCGAGCCATTTTGAACCATCCTGACACGTCCAAAAGCTTCTCAGGAAGCACGTGACGTAAAGTGACAGACTTGGTTCCCATTGTTTTAAACGAAGCAATTCAGACCGGGTCTACAGTCATCTACGGACTAATCCTCTTCAAATTCAGGACAAGTTGACTGGAAGTATGTTCTGAACTATCATCATACATTTCTAATTCCACCGACAGATACTGAACACAACAACACCAGTTAGTCACCATTGCTCGAACTCAGTGGCGGCTTGTGCTTTAGGTTCACTGGTTCAGTGAACCCCCAAGCAAATTGCGTTAATAACATAATATTTTAAGAACTATAAATATCTAGTACTTGGTTTCATAAATCTAACAATATAGAGTGAAAAGTTGTTAAAATACGACAGAGAGTTACAACGCGCAGCTCTACTACATCGTTTTCAGCTGCTTGGTTCAACTCAAAGAATGAACCTCCTGGCCTAGGCGAGGGGGTAGAGGGAAACAGGTAGGGAAATAGCCGTGTCAGGATAGGTTTTCGCTGCAATTTAAATCCAGCGACTCCCGACACCTTCCGAAGATAGCCGAAGCAGCAGTTCTCAACTATCAGTGGTATAAAAAAATCTCAAGCCTAATTCCTTTGCGTAACTTAGTTGGTGTTTGTTTACTTCTTTTGTTATGTCAGTTGTGCATTGTATGAAGTTCATAGGTTTGTGTTAGTGTAGGTATATTAATAATTAATATTATTACAGTTCCTTAGGCCTAATTATCATAGAACAAATTATTTGCATAAATTATAATATTTGTAATACATTTTGAATTTAATTAATTAAGAGTTTACATGATATCTTTACGTCTGTTTTTTCGTTCGTTTTCTTTTACTTGTAAAATATGCAGAATCAAAAAAATTCTTGTAATTTTGGTTTTCTTTAAGTTTTCTAAGATTTAGAAGTAATATTGTTTTTGTTTTTTTGTGTATTTTATCCTTGCAATGTACTATATTGTCTTTTTTCAATTTGTTTTGTTTGTCTTAAGTTTTGTAGCACTTAGAAGTAATATTGTTTTGATTTTCGTTTTTGTGAATTTTAACCTTAAGTAATGTATTATTTTTATTTGTTTGTTTTGTTTATTTTCTTGTTAAAATGAGATTTTTTTCTCAGTCTAAATTATGTTTGTTTATTCATTATTGTGATTCATACTTCCTGGAACATTATTGTGAAATTTTTAAATTAATTTACCAACCTTCAAATGGTCCTGTTGATTTCAGCAGCAGTAGAGGGGAAATCAACAGGACCATTTGAAGGTTGGTAAATTAATTTAAAAATTTATGTTTGTTTGTCTCTTAATGTAACAAAAGGGATACAATTTTTTTTTTATAAATAAAAAATAATAAAATGTTTGATTTAACTATACAGATATTTGTGTCACTTTATTTATGAGTCACTTTATGAACTAAAAACTTAAATAAACTAATAAATAAAGTATAAGCTACTATGTAAGACAATATTGTTTTCAATTTTCCCTATATAATTAATATTTACACTCCAATCTATCATGAAAACTGTAATCCGATTTTATCTCATTGCACGCTTATCAGAAATGTCTTAAAACAACCAAATTTTAGTAAAAACAGGCTTAAAAGTAGAAATTCTTATGTTTGGTACTAAACAAATTTAAAACAAATTTCAGGACCCCCCCCCCCCCCCCGGTAGATTTGAACCCCCAAGGTAATAATTCACCTGCCGCCATTGCAGTCGAACTGTCCCGATCTCGGCTCACTAAGCACTAGACTCTGGCATTGAGAACCTTCCTACCTAAAACGTTAAGCCCCTTTCAGATGGAGCGGATGAGGGTAGTAAGCTCAGCGCTTTTCAGACGATCGCGCACGTTTTAATTCAGTTGAGTTTTTTTATACTGTCATGAATTTACTGTTTGTGGGTGCATCCAATAAACTCAGAGAGATCACTATTAGGTGCATTTGTGAGCCTAAATAGTCAGTTAAGAAATGAGGAAGAGACGTTTTTTAACTTTTTTTATATGTCTTCTTCAACGTTATTTCCTTGTTTGACATTTTGGATTTACTGCACTGCAAAATGCACTGCTTCCTCCAAGCTTCTGAATCGTATTCCGACAATGTTTTGTTCCAAATAAAAGATTTCTGTATCACAAGAGCAATTAAATGTCCAATGTCAATTTCTTCATCCATTTTATTTGTTTTGTTCATTATTAACTTTAAATAAAAAAAGATTATAACACGTCCTCAATCTGCCAAATCTAGAAAGAAACTGCGGGAAAAATTGTCCGTGTGAAAGGTTACAGATAACTTGGCTGTTAAAAACAGAACACGCGTGTCTGCGTCCGCACGTAGTTTTTTGACATGAGTGGGTGACTTCCGGGCCCGCATGTTTTACACAGGGCTCCGCATACGTACTTGTTGCGTATGAAAAGGATCCGTTTAATTCAATACTAAAATGTGTTTCACGACCGGCCACAGCGTCTGCACCCGCCTCCGCCTGAAAGGAACCTTAAAGCCCGTTTACACGCTCAAGCCATTTGCACAAACTGGCTTGCGCAAGTCAGTTTGTGCAAGTAAATTAGTGCGTGTGAACGCTGGTTTGACGTTTGCGCAAGCCAAAAAATATCGCTTGAGTAAAATCTGTCCTGACAGAAAATCGACTTGAGGTTGGTGTTTTGGCTTGAGCGTGTGAACGCTGGTTTGACGTTTGCGCAAGCCAAAGTTACAATCTCAGGCATGCGCATTGAATGATATACTACCCCCACCTGTTATTTACACTGATCTGTTATTTACGATTAAATCTCAGCGTAGCTGATAGCCGTTCATGGGGGGGGGGGGGTAATCGCACGTCTCATAACGGTGTCTGCTTTCGAAATGATGGGTGTAATTAAATTTAGCAAATTCATGTATGTGGCTTCGTCCATACGCAAGTAGTTGCGAAAATCATAAGGCTCACTACGTAGTTCAGAAATTAAATTGGTATGAGAAAACACATCCCTCTGTAACAACCATGGCTTGATGCCCACCACGCAGCAGACATCTGTTGCTGTGTGAAATGACATCTGTCACGTTACATAAAATAATCAAAGACCTTGAAACACCATTCCGGCAAAAGAAACTGCGCTACCATTGCCAGGCATCATCACTCGATCGAGGCACCCTTCACGTCTTCTCTTTAAGTAAAAAACCTCTGTGATCTTAGTTGTGTGAAAATAATGTAGCACTAACTAGTTATAGTTTAAAAACGATTGTCGAAAACTATGACTTCATTTCTATTCTAACAGCCTACGTATTATGTATATTCTTATTTCCATAACTCATAAGACACGCAATTAAAATAACGTTGTAAATAAGCTATTATTTACTAAATAAATACCGATATATTTTTAACATCCGCGTTATTACTTCTGCCCCGTAATTATTGTTATTGTGTTTCATAAACATCTTTTCACTCTCCACTTCTCTGGAACTGAAGCAAGATGTATTTTATTTCATGAAACAGAAATCGTATTTCCACGACCTTTGCGGGTCAGAGCGTGTCGACTGGTCAGTTCCATTCTTGTGTAATTTAGAGAAATTTACCATTTATAGTCAATACCGGGGTTTGTGTTACATGGGCTGTAAACCTATTGTTCTGTGAGCCTGTTCCTGACAGATTGTTTGAAATGTTACACATAGTTCTGCCTCGTATAACTTTCTGAATGTGCCACTGCGAAACGTGTAGTGCAAAACAAGTTTGGAATTTGACTGTGTAGAAAAATTATTGTTTCTGTAATGGCGAGAGTAGTAAGAAGTGAAATTGTGAAAAATTACAATCATTACACTATCGTTTCTATTTAAATTCATGTGAGTTATTATTTTCAATTACGATAAGTAAATAGTAATATATACAACAAAAAAACATAGTTTTATTAAAATACTAGTAGAAGTAACCTCAGATTCAAGCTTAGATATTAAAAAATAAATGAAAGAAATATGGGGTAAATATTGTGAGTTCACGGGTCCAAAAACGTATAGTGTGGTTCATCCAAATTTGGACTTCATTTCATGAGTACATTTTACTTAAAATATCTCCTACAAACAATATTTTACAATTCGAATGCAAAACGTTAGGTGCACCTTAAACCTTTTTTGAAGTAATAATTGAAATGCAAATGATTATTTTTCTCCATATATAACTTTAGAGTATTGTGTGCCAAAAACAGTCTATAACGTTCTCAAAAGTTTTGAAACAGGAAGCCCTTCGATGGTCCAGAGCCGTCTGCAACATTCTCGAACCTTTTGGAAGATTCTATCTATAACATTCTGGAATATTCTACAACATTATAGAACAACCTTGAACAATATCTGGAACATTCTGGAACATTCTAGAATCATTCTGGAATATTCTAGAATCATTCTGGAATATTCTAGAACATTCTGGAATCTTCTAGACAAAATCTACAGGAAAATTCTATTTCTGTGAGCCCGTATCTCCGAACAAAACACCTGCAGTTCCAACCTAAACCTTCTTTATGGATGAGGGATGGGGGGCTCCCAAACCAAATAACCCCCATGGGGCTGTGGAGGTGGGTTGCGGATTTATAGTGGCATGAACGGGCAAACCACGCTTAAATTTACTATACAAATTGAAGTGCTAAAAATTTCAAAATCAATTTGTTCCTGTGACAGTTGGCTTATAATTAACTATTTACTCATATAAGCCATAAGAACCATATTTCAATATTTACCATTAGCAGCCCATCAATTAATTTAAGATCATCAAATTTAAAACTCCGTAGCTACAAGTTTTTCATGTCCCCGAAAATTTCAATTTGTTAAATGTTGGAAAAAAAAACCTTGTGAAAAGTTACCATTTGTGCATGGTTTAAAAGTAGAGCATATAGTATATATTCATCAATATTTGGTGAATTTCGTATTTCTTAGAATATCAACGTTCGGTGATAGAAAATAAACAAATGTATAAAAGGGCCGCCAACTTAACAAGTTAAAGGTTAGACATTTTCAAAATGTTTACTATTGAAATAGGTTTAAAATTACGATAACATTTCTTTTCTTTTAAAATTACTTAAACCAATAGCACAAGTTTAATGCAAGACTCTATGTCCAATTTGTCCTTTCCCTGATAACCCGCAACACCCTCAAATCAGAAATTGGTGTTTATGAACTATTATAGATTGCGCCAAAATATATTGCCCCTAACTCGGTTTAGGTAACTTAATTAACAACGAAGTTAATAGAGTGGACTCTCCAGCCTCTCTGTACATACACAACACACATACTAAGTTTATATATTATAATAATAGTATTCGTCTAGCGTACTTCGTTTTACAGCTTTTGACACAAGACCTGGATCATTAAATTTAATTACTTGTTTCATTGTTTAATTACATGAGATTACAAGAGCGCATTTCTTCATCTTATTTATTTCTTAGTCACTCAATTCCCAACATGCCTGAGAACATAATACCCATGTATTAACGTGGGAAGGTGTCTGTAATTAATGCTTTGAATTACTTTGACTTGGCTTTATGAATATAAACTTGCATCTTACACGTAGTATAATTACTTTAATTGATATTATGGTCTATTCAGTTGCAAATTTACTTGCCAATAGAGCTTGTCCAAAGTGTTTACTAATATAATTGTTAATACTCTATTACAAAAAAATATGTTTATTGTTTGCTGTCCAAGTCAATATTGTAACATTAATGTAAAGTAATAGATTTTCTTCGTGTGACTTCGTTTGTCTTTATATTAAGACGCGTTTCGGAGTCAGTCGGATATCCAACCTCAGTGTGTCCCTCCGTAATTGTCGTCGAAACATATAAAACACTATACACACATACGAGTATACACTAATTTATAACACTCAGTCACGTCCGCACTACTGATTTGCGATGAGGCTAGGATTATAGATTATTTGTTTAGTCTTATCACTCTATTGCATCTCAAAGTCGTCTCATACATGGAGTTAGACTGGAGTCAGTTCTCTTACTATCTGCTCCTATTAAAAGGGGTTGTCGTACCTCACTGAACATGATTTGGTTATTTAACTCCAGTATTGTGTAATATAGTATATAAATTTATTTTAATACTTACCTTATTTTTACTACGACTTACTTTGTAAACAAAATAATCTTCACAACTTTAAACCCTTTAGCTACAGACTTACAAATTTAAGCCTCATCTAACCTCTCAGCCTACTTATAAATATTCCTCAAGTACAAAAGATTTGAACAAAGAAATGAACATCATTAAGCAAATAACATAAGCCAATGGATATCATTTAAGGGGACTTGCCACGCCTATGTTACTCTATGTTAACTATATGTAACATTTTTTAATCATAGTTTTTCCTAGTGCGCTTCTTGACATTTTTGTAAAGTTTTATTTCTAAGTATTTTTTTTATCTTTTCAAAATAATTTGTAATTTATCGGTTCAAATTTTCATAAAATATTTTTTTTATAGCAAAGTAAGAGGAATTTTTTTGAAAATCTCATGTAGCGCACTAGAAGGCCATGTTTTAAGAAAGCACAAAAAATTTGGCATCAATATCTGTATTAGATGCTGAAAAAAGTTACATCAAAGTCCAAAAAACCTAATTTTTGGTAAACGGAGAAAAACTTAAAATATTCATGATTTCATGATAGTCCTTACAGTTTATACCATTATGATACTTATTACAGTAGATTATTCATTTGTAAACAATAACAGTACCTTTATTAGCAAGATATGGGCACTTGACTGCAACTGGCATAGTTTTACAAACGTGCAAAGTCTAAAACTTGTTTGCTATTTATAACGGGGTTAGTGTCCAAAGAGTTGTAGTCCTATTTGTTTTTGCAGCTAAGCAACACATTTTCATCAAACATGAAGATAAAAATCTGAATTAGGTTACGTCCTTTGAAATAAAACAAACAAAATAAATATTGATATAGAAGAAAGCGTCTAAGTCGTAGAAGTTAACTCAGTAATGTCCTGGGCTAGCAACAACAAACAACAGCTGATATCAAGATGTCAAACTATTTTTTTCACAGGCACTAAACAGAAACACAGCGTAGCCAATTTGAAAAACTTTACTTCATAAAATTTATATGTATGGTTATAAATTAACTGCTTTCGAGCGTTTAACCATTTTTCATGAAAACCAGAGTCTATGGGTAAACACAATAATTTTTTTCACCAACTTATATAATTGAACTAAAGAAAGTAATTTTGAAAAATAATAATCAATAATTAAAAAAATTTGAAAAAAAAATTTCCCTGGTGGCAAGTCACCTTAAAGACCATCTTCAAATTTCTTTAAAATATAAAATATACCCGAATAAATACATTTAAAATAAAATCCGTTATGTCTACATTGAATATAAAAATAAATTAGAGTAAGCCCTGAAAAAGGAGTTATAAAAACATAACATCACAATGGCCTGATGAACTTCATATCCCCTCACCATCGTAAAATGGTGGCGACAAATAAATATGAAAAGTCAGGAATTTATAAAATCACATATATGGACTGTCCAAAGTTCTATGTAGACCAGACCGGTTGGTCTTTTAAAACCAGATTTAAACAACACATCTCCAAACCATGAAATAAAATCAAATTTCGGAAGACATTTCATAAATAATGTTCATACAAAAATATACAGAAAAATAATAATGTTCTACACAAAAGTATAAAAATCCACATGTGTTATAACATGTGAAACGACCTAGAACAATATGAAATCTACAAAGTCACAAAAACACAATCAAATCTCATCCTTAATGATAAATTAAACGGGTCAAAGAAATGTTCAACTCTATTTTCGCATTCCAATGGTAAACTAGATCGTCAGCAAAAGTTGAACAAACAAATTGTGATTTCAACCCGAATAAAAAAAAAAAACAATGTTCAGTGAACTTGTAACAGTCGATCTTGCATTGTGTAATTCGTGTTTTGTAATTATTTATGCTATATTTTTGTATATGTTAAGAGTAATATTTTTTGACGAAGCGAAATGCTGATAACCTTTATATAGCCTACCTGGAGATGAAGTTTTAGTAAAAACCCGACATTATAAATATGTAAAAAAATTACTGTAAGTTAATAATTTTTTCGCTATATTATATAACTTAAAACAACTAAACAAATAAATATATACAGAGTGTATAAAAATTACCACTCTCCCCCCTCCCTCTTAATTTTGGAACAAGTAGAAATAAATAAATGAGCTTCAGGGTATCTTAATTTGACAAAGGGAGATGAATTTTGGTGTAACCGACTACTTCACCCCTTACCCCAAAATAGGGTTTGAGACGGTAATTTAACAATCTTAAATACAACCTCCATAAAGTGATACCTCATTTTAAAAGGCTTGATAAATGAAGAAGAATGGCCAACAAAAGTGGTCTCTATCCTTAACCCTATCGAAAATGGCGTCCAGTCAAATTTTGTTCCAGTGGAAAAGAATAATTTTGTTCTTTGCATGTTATTTAATATAGTCAGAAGGTCAGTCAAAATCTAGTACTAACCAAATATTTACACAATATGACATAAGCTTAAAAGGAACGAATAAATTTGCAGTTTCTAGATACAGCAGGTAATAGTCTTCTACGTTGAAATCACAACTACTGATAACAATCCAGTGATAATAAGTGCATTAAGTCATTTAGAGCATTTACTCTAAATTTAGAATTAAGGTAAGTATTTAGCTTTATTAGCAATAAAAGGTATTGCAACGTACCTAATTAAAAATCTGTGTTAATAATATGTTTTCAACTTTGACTGGCCGCCATTTTCGATAGGGTTAAAATAGAGACCTCTAATCTGTGCCATTCTTCTTCGTTTATCGAGAACTTTAAAATAAGGTACTGTATCACTTGATGGGGGTTTGTATTTAAGATTTTTGAATTACCTTTTGGGGTAAGGGGTGAAATAGTTGGTTACACCAAAATTCATCTCCTTTTGTCATATAAAGATATCGTGAAGCTCATTTACTTATTTCTACTTGTTCCAAAGTTAAGAGGGGTGGGACTTTTTGGACACCCGGTATATACTTTTACATTCACGTCACACAGATACTTACACAATTCTTATAATTTTACCTACACTTCAAGGTAATTTTTTTATAAAAAAAAACTGATTAATTATTTTAAAATAAGCAACCAACTGAGCATATTGGTCATCTCACTAACCTATCATTTTACGAAAGCCATACTCACTAAACAATTCCTTCAGCTGTAAGTATGCAAATATGAAAGCATTGCACCAAAGCCCTGTGCAGTGTCCGTCGCCCTGTAATTGCATGCACTGAAAAAACTCTATCCTTGCAGCAACACAATTAATGTTGCATTAAAAGAAATATTTCTTTACGGGTCAGCAGGGTGTAGTTAGCTTTACTGTTAAAGTAAGCTACTGTTGATCTCTTGATGTTATAACAATGTTATTAACTTAGCAGCAAATGTAAGTTCAACAGTAAGCCTAATGTTTCTATGACATTAAGGCACTACTAACTATGTCGCAAGGCTAGTTAATGTAGTAGTGAATATAAACTAATGTAGTTATAACATTAGGTAGAGTGTTTAATATTGTAGTGTTCCTTTACTGGTAAGTTAGTTGTTATTGTCACAAAAATAATAAAATTAGGCAATACATCTACAAAATATTACACTCATATTAGTTATTGTAATCATAAGAGTAATTGCTCTGAGTGTTTCGGTATAACTAACATCCTTGCAAGGTTAGTTGATGTAGTGGTGAACTTCATACTAATAAAGTTCTAACACTAGTTAAGATTGTAATTACTATATAGTTTGTTTATTGTAACAATAGTTATTTTTGTCACAACAGAAACAGCTTTTCTTAACTCCGATATTTTATTTCGAAATTTGTCGACAAGCTTTCCTCTGCATACCTAACTGTCGATGTCCTCCAGTTAGAGGAGGTACATAGTAAGAGTTCTGGAAAAAATAAAAATTAAGTGTAAGATAACTATAAAATATATTATATAATATACATAGTTATTAATGTATGTAGTTATTTACATAGTTAAGGACATAACATTTTTACTGTATCTTAAAATAAAGAATTCAAGCTTTAAATTACAACTTTTAAAAATGTTAACCTAAATTTTATGTTTAAAGCTACCGGTACCGTATTTGATAATGAGTTCATTACTTTTAATTTAATTAATTACTGCGACATTTTCCACCGAAGATGGATATTTATTATCTTGAGTAGTAGTTAAGCTAGTTTGAAGTAACTTTTTTGTTAGTAAAAAACATTCTTAGTTTTAATAATTAGTTAACAAGGGTTGATCAATACTCGTAAACATCGTAAATTATTTTAAATACATAAATTATTTTAAATATCAGAATAATTAGTTCTGATAAAAGTAATCAAAATTCATTATCCAAATATTTGTATATGCTATTTTTAGGTTTTTGAAATACATCAAAATATTTACAAAATAATAAAATAAGGCTCTGTCATTTCAAATGTAAAAATTCCTAAAACAATTCATGTTAATTGAGTGATGCCATTGGCAGTCTAACTGAGGCTTTAATGGAAAAGTACTTCTTAAAAACCACTCCTACATATTAAAAATTCATTCACACATTTTTAAACAGCTAAACAACCAAAATGAATCTTTTAGAATATTTTTTTTAACAAATCGTTAATTTGTTGTAAGATGTAGTTGTTATTAATAAATATTTTAGCGAAATGCCTGACGTATATAAATTAACAATTATGTTATTTTGTTAATTTTCTTTCTTTGAGCCTTATATTTTTACTTGAAAAGATATAATATGAATGAATTGTCTGTAGTTGTATGTAGTAATGTTAAATCAGTTAAATGGAAGTTAGGTACTAAAAAATAAGTTCCTTTACATGGATTTCCTCCATATTGGATAGGGCAAGTACATCTATTTCATTTTATGAAATGAAAGTATATTATTTGATAATAAACTAATTATGTGTAAATAGATTACTAAAATTGATTTTAAATATTCACCAGAATGATTATTAAAACAATAATTTAAAATATATAGAAAATAGATTAGTTATATATCTTTAAAATAGTATGACAAAGTTATGTATAACTTGAGGCAACCTCCCATAACCTGTAATGAAATTTTAACATTGAATATATACCGTATTTATTATGGTAGTTTTTTAAATTACTGCATCTAATTATAATACTGTATTAACTTATGTATTTACCTGAACTTACCTTTAAAAATTGTAATATAATTTTGAAATCCCCATGACGTCAACAAAGCTTCTACATGTATGTATAAAGATCCATGTATGTTGAAAAACAATAAGATCGAAAACGAAGCAGTTTAGTTATAGCTGTTTGATGTGGTCTTTGTTGTTACTTGTTAGTCTACCGAGTACTGAAGAGAAACTGAACTCGATTATCGTAAAAACGTGAGAAAATGTAATTGTGGACAGGGTAACTCTAAAACAGGAAAAGGCTACCGTCTTTAAGGATGTACAACGGATGTAACCCAGTCCACTGCATAAATAACCGCCTTTATGCCTTGTAAGTAAGCTAACATTGTGAACATATTAAGATATTGTTTTCATTCCGTTTTTTAGATGTATATTACGTTAGATTTACCTTATAGTTACATTAACTAATTTAGTGACTACAATCATCGCCTTTACGTATATTAAATTAACTATGACATTTTACTACATTAGAGTTTACAGTAAAACTCAACATTAAAAAAACCTTACATCAATGCAAATATTTCAAGCTCTAAAGTAACCATGACATTATAAATGTTACCATGACAGAAAAACTGTTAACATTAATTTTAACTTTGCAGTACGGTTAGAGTTTTTTCAGTGTGCAAATTGCTTATCACACTTTTGGTAACGCACACCGCAAACACCGACCAATTACGTTCTTTGAAGTTTGTTTATGAATATTTCAAAACGGTTGTTTTGATAACGTCTACCGTGCTACAAGTGCTACAAGTTTTATCTTCGGAAAAAAGAACTTTATATTATTGGGTTTGTTTTTATGTGTGTAAATTATTTTATTTGTTTGAAATAAAGTAATGAAATAATAACTGCTCACAAGTATATTCACCAATAAAGGCACGCGTTTAAGTTGTATTATAATATTGTACTGTTTTTAACACGAGGTAGAACTGAAACTGCCTCCAGGTTTAACGAAAGTATTCTAAAGCCATGTTTGTACATAGCTTACTTCACAAACATCAGCAGGTAATAATATCATAATAAATATAGGCCTATAGTTTATACAAACTTTTAGTTTACTATTTAAAATGTTTAAGTATTGCATTAGTATGTTCCACCAAGGCCGTAGCCAGCACTGCATGCATACTAATATTTAGATTTACTTGATTAAACTGCAACGTACAATACACATGGATGCAGTAGGTTACAGCCTTACTCTCTTGTGAGCTTGATCTGATCTATTAAATAAGAAAACTATAAAGGTTCAACAAAAATACTTTACTCTAACAAAACAAAATCACTCATCAACCTTACATCCTATAATATTTTACAAGGGTAACTATATCAAAATTTAAAAAAAAATAAGCATTTAAATTGCTTATTTCCATAAACACGTTCACAACTTCGCAAATTTCGTACTTCCTTTGCTAGGAGCTGACCTTTTATTTTTTATATTTATAGCCTAAATGAGAAGAAATTACTTTATTTTTTATTTTTGAACCTTTCAACGTAATAATCACTAATATTTTAAAGCGGACGAGCATGTGCGTCCATAGCACAAAGGCTTAAAAGGGCAATGCTCTGTGTATTGAAAATTCTACCAGTACGGGGGTTGAAGTGCGAAGCAAGCACTGTATTCTGTACCGGGTGTCCCACGAAGAGGTCCCTATTTTTGAATTAATATATTAAATGCACCGAACACTCTACAAACCTGAAACTCAACAGTCCTAACATACACATATGTAAAAGAAATACACCTGAGTATCAGTTAATTCTGACACATTAGGACAAAATGGCGGGATATCAAAGAAATAGTACCTTTTCGTTAAAATAGTTTTATTTGCTTAAGTGTTACAACATAATTATTGAATTTTAACGATGTTACTAAGCACTAAACAACGTTAGGGAATTAAAGATATAAGTAACTCATAAATAAATTAAATCTATTTGATCCATAAACCTTATTCAAACTGATGTCCATCGATCGCAATGCACTGATGACAACGAAATAGAAAACAGTCATACGCTTTGCTGAACAACTCTCGAGGTATCAACAACAGTTCCTCTTCGATCAACCTCATTAGTTCATCGTCTGTCGCAATGTTATGACAATCAACAACAGTCAAGTCTGGAGACCTTGGGGGCCAGTCCATGAAGCTGCTGCCACGACCTATCCAACGGTTAGGAAGATTTTGGTCCAAAACTGCTTTGGCCACATTAGCATAATGCGGAGGAGCTCCATCCTGTTGGAAAAAAAACGTCTTTCATCTCAGGCTGAGAAAGATGAGGAACTATGTGATTGCTTAAAACTGATGCATACCTTTCTCCAGTCATTGTTTGTCGGGATATGTCATACGACAAAACACCATCCTTGGTAACAGCAGCCCAAACTGTTATACCTGTTGATTTTAATTTCTCTTCTTGTAAGATATGTGGATTTTTTGTGTTATAGTAATGACAATTATGCCTGTTTACAGTTCCTGTTCGATAAAATGTCGCTTCATCTGAAAACACGATTCCTTCATGCCATTTGCTATCTACGTCAGTCTTTTCAATTATTTTCGAATAAAATTCCAATCGTCTGTCAGGATCATCTTCAAGCAGTCCGTGAACTAAATGAGTTTTATAATGTTTGATTTTGTTCTTTTTGGCATACCTTTGGACAGATGACTTCGGTATCCCTGTAGCAGATTCCACCTTTCTTACTGAATTAGGCGTATTTGGAGATTCCATGAAAGCAGCACATACGATTTCTTCATTTTCTATGTTGGAGGATCTATGGTATTTTTTTTGTACTGACCCCGTTTCTAGTAGGATAGTCTTCCACTTACGAATAGATTTCCTTGACGGTGGAACTACACCTGGGTACCTTTCCCTAAAACACCTTATTGCTTCATAATCATTTTCAAAGGCAATAGCCCAGGAACAACATTTCACTTTTTGCTCAGTTGAAAACGGCATGGTACATAAGACACTTTACAATGCAACTTAATAACAAATGCCAATGTTTATTACCAAATATGTTCATTGTTGTGGATACACGCAGTCAGCTGATAGATTTAAAATAGTCTAAACAGCTGTAGCTGTTCCTATTCTAAATAAAAGTAGGTTTACCCTTAAAATACGATTGCTGATTTTGTTGTTTTTTTGTTTTTCCGCCATTTTGTTTGGATCAGTCAGAATTAACTGATACTCAGGGGTATTTCTTTTACATATGTGTTAGTCACGACTGTAGAATTTCAAGTCTGTAGCGCGCTCTATACGTCTGTTATATCAATTCAAAAATAATGACCTCTTCTTGGGACACCCGGTATTTAAAATACTCCCAATACGGGGTTGGCATGCGAAGAACGCAATGCATTGTGTATTGAAAATACTCCCAATATAGGGTTGTCGGCCGCTTCTCATAGTGTTCAGTGTCAAGCTCACATGTGCGTCCTTAGAACATTAAAAGGGTTTAAATTCAAATCCCGGTCCTGACCTGACCCCCCCCCCCCCCCCAGTTTTCCTGGCTACGGCCTTGTGATCCACTGACAATTCAGTGTGCAAGTTAATACTGTAGGAGTTATAATTAAAATGAGGGGAAAATAGCCTACAATTTCTAGCAATAATATGTTACCGTAACATTTTTAAACAAATGTTTTGAAATAGTTTGGCATCTTACCAAATCGTAGTCTAATAAGGTGTAAATATTTTTTTCTGGGACGACGATGGAAGCTCTTCCAGCCATCTCTGAGGACCGTCACCCTCAGAAGTGTGGGTCTGTTCGTTCATTAACATACTATAGCCAACTTTGGAACATTCTTCTTCCGTTCTTATGCGCTGATGATACTACTCGCCATTTTTCTCGGCAGCTCAAAATATTTCTATAGTTAATGTGCCTCAGCACTCTAATCCAAAATGGTGTGGCATACAAAATAATAAAGTTGAGTATGCTGCATACATTATCATCTTCTGCTTACTGTCTCTCAGGCCTCCCACATTTCTCAGAACATTCTCTAACCCTTCTGGAACATATTAAATTTGTTAAACATACATAATGACTACTAATACTCTATATTTATATAAATCACCCACATACGTGTAAATAAAGTAAACATTTATGACACCGTTGCTATAAATAAGTATTGTTATTTACGATTTTACACTAAATTAATTTTGTAATAAGAAAAATAACGGTTGTAGAAAATGTTTGGACACGCCCACATATATCTCGGAAAAACGATGGAAACGCTAAACTTTATAATCTCGTACCGCCTTCTTTTTGGAACCGTTTTCGGTCATTTAATGTTATCTGCATACGTCCCGTCGAGGGTAACGTCAATATTTGTTATGGAAGCCTGTGTCTTGTGATATTCAGTTATAATGGCTACAGATTACTAAATTACAACGCAAATCACGTCTTTAAAGGATCACTCTGACAGAAAATAAAACACTTTGAATATGAACAATTGAACAACACTTGAAAAAGTTTTTGATGTAATTGAAGAATTTTGTTCGAGAAATATGTGGTTTTATCACATATGTTATTTTATGTGGTTTTTTTAATACAATCGAATGAACAACAAAAGAAGTATCTAAATAATTTTAAAATACAAATTTGTTGAACCTTCAATAATTTATCTTGGTAGAATTAATTAGGTACTCCAAAGAAAACCCTGTTTAGAGAACCGTCGATAGATGTCAGAACAATGGTAGAAGCAAATAAATAAAACATTTAGAAACTTACATAAAATTTACTTTAATGTCGTTACCAATTTTGGTTAGTAAACGTATATTGAAGTAACAGTGTTGTTTTACATTCTCGTTAGTAAATATCAATTCAAACCAAAATATGTAATTCCTTTTGTGTTCGTGTTAATATATAATTTATAGGACCTGATGATGGCGATCTATCTATTCTAGGAAGAACAATAAAGAACACGGAGTCTAAAGACGGCAAGTTTTTGAAAACCAGGGCTGTACTCAAAGAATAAATTACAACTCTATCGGTTGAGCTGTTTTAGAAATATACATTATTCAGTATAAATGACGGATATCTGGTGAACGTAGTGTTTCCAGAATATGTTTATAGGAATTGTTTTCTTTATTTTAACCCATGTAACCACCTGCTGAATTATCTCCGTGCATTATAGAAACACTCTGTATATAAAATGTGATATGCTAGACACCACATTAATAGACACCACATACCTTCCGCGACAACTAAATATAGTCCTCTTCTTTCTGTTGAGATCTCATTTAATGTTGCAAGCAGCTTGCTTGCTATAGATTCAAACGCGATAGACTTTTTAATTAAAGTTAGTTGTCTGTGTCTAATATATTTTAGGAGTAGAAAAATTTAATGCATTTTTGAGTGTGAAAATTGGAGGAAATTTCCCGAAAGTAAAGTTTATTAATTGGGATATTTAACTGGTTGTATCACTCTTCAGTAAAATAGTTATTTGAATATGCAATCACATTGAAAATTAAGTAGTCAAAAACAAGAACCCAAAATTACCCATTTACAAGAACACCTTCGGTACTGCAAACGCACGGCAGGTTATAAACTTTCCGTTTATCGGAAAGAATGATCTAAAACCAAAGTCTACTTATTAGCGCCCTATAAACGGTTAGCTACAAAATAAAACTAACTCAATGGCTACCTCACGGAATCGTGCGCTCGAAATTAGAACGAATCAACCAACACAAGTTAAAGAACAAAAGAAACAGTGCGCGAAAGTTAAGTTATGCGCGAATCATAGAAGTACTTAATTACTTTGAAGGTCGTTGAAGAAATCTACGTCGGATACTATTTGAGGTTCCGTCGGTGTCAAATCGTGATTAAGTTGGGCACCAATCTTGTGTTTACGTTGCCGAAACATTTTCCCGTTACATTTCAAGGATAGCAGTCAAAAGTAGCTGTTGAAACTGGCTTCGCCATGGTTCAAAATAAACAACTAACCCTTAAACTAATTACTTAAAAACCAAAACTCATAACTCATACCCAGACTTTTGTGGTAAGAGGGCGGAAGTAAAACAAACTGTAGTTCACTCGTTTTAAAGCTGTCAGGATGTGACTAGTTATATTGTTCTTCGGCTTTTGATTATCTTACAACTTTTTAACAACTATCTAATAACTTTTAATACAATATTTAAGTAAAAAAAACCAATGAACTTATAAAGTTCAGCATAATGCAGTTAGAATTGTTATTCGTCATTGACCTTATAATTCTCTGAATAGTTAACAAGCTTTTCCACGAAATATTTGTTAAAATGGAACGTTATTCCACCAAACGATCATAGATATTTAAATTTCCGTAAACTAGTTTGAGGTCACTGGTGCGTTATCCAATTCAACCACCTTCTATCTGCTCTGAGAACTGAACTACCCTGATATCATCAGATCTGAACAATTTACTTAGTTTTAAATAAAGTAAAAAAGTAATTACTTGTTTTCAAACGCCATTAAAATCAATTTTAATTCTATTTGCAACCAAAGGTCGTGTTATTTATAAGTAGTATTAAGGTATAGATGCAAGAAATCGATAATTTCAAGAGATAAATATACTCATAAACTTGCAGTGCCTAGGCATTAAGTTAGAAATAAAACATATTTTTCAGGAGCTAATAGAATTTTCTAAAATAAGCATACCTGAACCGTCAAATCTAAAACCCAAATTAGCTCTCTACCAACATTATCTGGACCAGAATTCTCAGAAAAAACTTGTTTGGGTTTAAACCATTTTCCAACTTTTTTGAAAATCTGGCTACCATTACATTCAACTGTCGTGCGTTTGGTAAAGTGCAAGTGTGTGTGGGGATGCTGGAAGTAATTATGTAATAGGCCTAAAACTAATTGATATTAAATTGGTTTTAGGTGTCAACAAAGAAACTTTGGAAAGTACAAAGAGGAAAAGGATTCAGAAAATAAATCTAAAAAAATAATTAAACCAAGAAGGAAGAAAAACTGTTGAGCATGTTGCTGAAATGTTTTAGTGAGATCGACAAGGCTATTTGCAGATTGTTTTGCTCTACTGACAAATCACACTTTCTGATAAACAGATACACTTTTCTAATAAACCTCTTGATTTTTTTTTTACTTTTGTAAATTAGTCTGTAGCCTACAATGTTAAAATTTAATTATTAGGTGTCAAAAAATATGTATTAATTATGTAAAAAAAACAATTTTAGGTAGTTTATAAAAAAGTTTAGAACAAAGTATTAAAAAAAAATAGATTAAGATTGTTAAAAAATGTCTAGTGTATACTAAATTTAAGCTCTCTAAACTTAGCTTTTTATGTTACCTAAAGTTCTTGTTTTAGGGGATACAAAATGCCCATAAAATTTCAATTATATGACACCTTTGAATTTATCTTAATTAATTTTAAGCTATATTTTCATTATTCCTTTATTGGCTGTCCTTTTTTGGTAATGTATTTTTGGTAGTATTGATATTTTTTAAATTAAAGTAGACTATAAACCAAAAATATGCAAAAGAATATGCCCATAAAGGGGCCACAAAAATTGCTACTGGTAAAATGTTACTGTCCGTCTTAATAAAAAGTATCAATTATGCACTAATAAAAATAAGAACAAAAAAACCTTCCATGATATCATATTTTTTCCTAATGTCTCACTGTTTCTCTTCTTTTTACAATATAAATTTCTTTCTGCTTTTTTGCACTCGTATAAAGAATTTATGACACGTGCAGCTGCGAAATACGGCCCCGAGAATTATATATACCACAAACACAAGACGTAAATTCCTAACCTTTCGTCTAAAACACTAATCCTAATTTTTATTACTAGAAAAACAGAAAATCAATGATAAGCAAATTTATACGTGCTCTAGCCAAACATCTTAAATCGTGTGGTCATTAACATCTAAATCTAATTTACGGTAGCTCAAAAAGAAGCTAGATATAGAGGCCAATTATTTAAAACTAGCTATCGTACCCGTCTTCGCCTACGGTACAAATTAACAAACCTCCCTAAGGTTTTTCTTACAGTCAAACAATTTGTGCTTTTTGCATAACTTAGTGGAAATAAATTTCAACGTTTAAAAGAAATTAACGTTTGCAGTTAATTTTTTTCTTCTTTCTGGTGAAACATTAAGGCTCAATGACCATTTTGCGAGACGTTCATGCAGAGATGCCACAGTTTAATTTAGTGGGACCACATTCACTAGGTATTTACCTGTGTCACCAGGAGTTATCACTACCACATTTCCGTATGACACGGCTATACTGGCCTCCAGCCACGACCCTATAACTGCTTCTCTATTGTTGCAACACTGCACGGATCAAATTCAACCCTGGATGGAAAGGCGGCGTATTAAAGTTAATGAAGCCAAGATTCAGAACTCACATTGAGAAAACGAACATGAACCAATTAATTAAGTAAAATAACTATTTATTTAGACAGACACCTGATTTGGCAGGAACTTTACTAAACTAAAACTACTCTAACTTAAACTCAAAAATATGTGTTTGCTAATTTGTATAAATTTAAAATTTCTATCGACAACTAAATTCTGTTGTTCAAGTCGTTTCTGAAACCAACATGGACATATTGAATTCAACTATGGTGCTCTGCTGCCAAATAATCTTGCGTCTAAACGTTCCTAAAATTATAACTAACGAAGTTGTCCACTAAGAACTCAAAATCACTATTACTGTAGAAGAAATTACAAAATTACAGTAGTTAAAGGAAAACATATTTTAACTCATCTTAATTTTTTTCTGTAAAAGAGAACATTAATCGACCTGGTTGATAGCCATATTTTGTGATTGTGTGTTTATTTTCGTATGTGTCATTGGACGTATATCATGTTATTGTTTGGAAACACATACAATCTTAATGTCCTATTAACAGATTGTAAATAGTTCTATAGTTCAGGCAAATAATAATAAAAAACCTTAAAACGCAATGATTACTCCTTGGTGAAGAATACTCGCAATGATTATTGAAAAAATATTTTAAACAAATTGTCGATAAAAAATTTAGGCTTCAATTTTGTGTTGTTATTTTGCTATTGGATTGTCTCGCTATCTGGCAAAAATGTTTGTTTTAGCTCAGTTGACACATGACGAGCAGCTCTATTATTATTCATACTCTGTTTACTGTACTATATTTATTTATTACTTTCTCACTATACTATAGTATAGAGAAAGTATAGTGATCGCAAAAAAAATCGATGTTGAGATTTTTGTGGAAATATCCGTTTTGGGACCCCCTGAGTCCAAAAAAGTGGTTTTTACAAAATGTCTGTCTGTATGTCTGTATGTATGTCTGTATGTATGTATGTCTGTATGTAGACAGAGCTAGAGAGAAAACTATTCGATCGATTTCAACCAAATTTGCACCAGACATGTCCAGTACGCCTGTATAGATGCACGAAAAAGGGTTTTGAACAATTTTGAAAAACAACCCCCTTTTTGGTCAAAAAACCCCCAAAAAATCAGTTATTATTTTTTTATAAAAAAAAACGGCTCTAACGATTTTGATAAAATTTGGCTTATTTGTAGCCTTTAATGTGCCCTACCATATACAAAAACCCTCATCTTTCTAAAAATTCTCGTTTAGCTAATAATAATAATAATAACTGATTTTTGGGGGTTTTTTGGCCATAAAGGGGGTTGTTTTTCAAAATTTTTCAAAACCTTTTTACGTGCATCTATAAAGACCTAATTGACGTGTTTGGTGCAATTTTTTTCGAAATCGATCGAATAGTTTTCTCTCTAGCTAATAATAATAATATTTATTAGTTAATCGCTTACTTTAATTAAAGTATACAAAGCTAGAGAGAAAACTATTCGATCGATTTCAACCAAATTTGCACCAGACATGTCCAGTACGCCTGTATAGATGCACGAAAAAGGGTTTTGAACAATTTTGAAAAACAACCCCCTTTTTGGCCAAAAAACCCCCAAAAAATCAGTTATTATTTTTTTTATTAAAAAACGGCTCTAACGATTTTGATAAAATTTGGTTTATTTGTAGCCTTTAATGTGCCCTACCATATACAGAAACCCGCATCTTTCTAAAAATTCTCGTTTAGCTAATAATAATAATAATAATAACTGTTTTGGGGGGTTTTTTGGCCATAAAGCGGGTTGTTTAAAAAAACATTTCAAAACCATTTTACGTGCATCTATGAAGACCTAATTGACGTGTTTGGTGCAAATTTTTTCGAAATCGATCTAATAGTTTTCTCTCTAGATAATAATAATAATAATAATATTTATTAGTTAATCTCCAACTTTAATAAAAAAACTCTCCTACCCCACCCTACAAGTCACAGTGAATCTGTTTAGTAATTTAAATGTATTTGTGAGAAAGTATGTGCCAGTTCCTGGTACCGTTTATTATTTATAGATTTGATATAAAATTTAATAAATCATTTACTATGGCAGAGTGTAGACTTTTTGCCGGAAAGTATAATTAGCATCCAAAATCGTGTTCAATTCAAAAATGCTTTGCATCGTTGGTTTTGCGCTCATTTTTAATTGTTTCGGGTGCAATATTTGTGGAAATATTTTTAAATATGTTTGAGAGTTAAAATTGGTTTGTAGTTTTTCTATATAGTATAATTTACTTGTAGTTAATTTACTTTCCGAAGAGAAATGTCTATTTATTTAGTTTGCAAGATTTTGTAAATTACATTTCATAAATAATGTCTTATATTTTTGTTTTGATTTTGTATTTTGTTTTTTACCTTGTTTTTATTACCTTGGTTTCTTTTCTGCCTGTTCGGTACGAATTTAGCAATTGATTTAAACTAACTTCCCATGAGCTAGCCTAAACTAACTTCCTATTTAAGGCTCTTCTTTACCTTGAAGAAAACTCCCGGGTGTACAGTATGATTTTAATAAAAAGGTCTGACTCAAGCCGCAAAATCATTGAAACATGCATTCGTAATAACGTGTTTTGGATTCTATTTATAAATTAATAATCTGGGAAACTACTTTAAGTTATAAAAAAGGCTTAATATGTTTTACGTGTTGGCTTAAAATATGGAAATTATTGCTTAAAACTCCCAAAAAATGCATTAAAAAGAATAAATTTTTACTCAGTTATACTGCTGATTAAAAGTAGTTGCCGTCGATATCTTTCAATTATGAGAAATAAGACAAAAGCGCATAGCCTTTAAGAACAATTTAAGATGTTTCACAACTTTTTAGGTTGAAAACCCGCGTCCGAAACACGTTAGTACGAACTGCATATTTTTGCTGTTTTACGCAAGGTATAGAAGACCCTTAATATATTTAATCAAATTCAAACAAAGTATTATGTTATTCTATGATGTAGCTAAAAAGATAGGTTCAAAAGTTAACTGCTTTTGAAGAATTTATCATTAAAAATTGTAAACGGCCGCCATTTTGAAAATTGACATAAAGAAGTTGTACTCATTTTCCTGCTATACACTTCAGCAACAGGTTGCAATTTAATTAAAGTAAAACAAAAAATATGGACCAAGTCCAAAATTTTAATCCAGGATCTCGTTCCCTGCTAAAATTCTACCGACTGTTAGTATTCAAAAATTAGGTAACCCTTACAAATAAGATAACATCGACCTAGATCTGGTGTGACCAGGGTAGCTCAGTTGCCAGAGTATTAGCGCGGAACGATAAAGCGCCTAGGTTCAAATCCAATTCTTTATCCTCGATTTTCACTTGTAATTTAATTTACAAAATACAGTTTTGGTTCTTGCTGTAAAGATAAAACGTTACTAGTAAGTCCACCAAATTTAAATTCAAAATCTTAATTTTTTAACGTTATCATTCACTTTTGAACAACACAAAATGGCCGACAATCGGAAAAACTCTGCCTGGAAGTATGTTTATAGTCACTTTTTTTGTTGTTTTTACCCTTTAGTATTCGCTCCCGGGATAGCCGTGCATTTTTCAGTCACCATGTATGTTGTGGACATTTTTCAGAACATTTCGTCAGCTTAATGTGTTGTTTATTTCATTATTCCCCCCAAAATATAGTGTTTGTTTGAATAACTTTACGTGTATTTTTTAACACTCCATACTTAGAGTTCCGCGCTTTTCTGTATATAAAGAATATTATAATTTAATTTATGTTTACAATTAAATCTAACAAAATAAGAGTTGGCTTGTTTTGCAGTAATAACTTAAACTTTATTCAGATATTTAGAACGAAATGTTAAAATTATAAAGGTATAGCTGGCCCGATCCGGCTTTGCACGGATAGACAAATGAAAGTTAAATCTATATTAACCAAAAAAAATATGATATCAATAAATATATTACACTATGTATTTATTATGGGGATTTTTTGTAACTTTTACCCCCCCCCCCCTCAAATCTCCCCTAAAATTTAGAATTTTTTGGAAACCTTTCTTAGCGAGCACCTATGGCGCTAGGGGAAGCTACCACATTGCATACAAATTCGTTCGGTGGTTTTGGAGAAATCGTAATTTAGTAACTTTGACCCCCTCTAAAATTTCGAATTTTTTTAAAAAAACCTTTCTTATCAGCACCTACGGCCCTAGAGGAAGCTACATACCAAATTCCATTCCAATCCCTTCAGTAGTTTTAGAGAAATCGTGATTTAATAACTTTGACCCCAACCCCCAAACCCCCCTAAAATTTCGAATATTTTGAAAAGCTTTCTTCGTGAGCACCTATGACCCTAGAGGAAGATATATGCCAAATTTTGTTCCAATCCGTTCAGTAGTTTTTGAGAAATCCTGATCAGTGAGTCAGTGAATTTTTGTTTTATATATATAGATTCAATTATGAATGACTGGCATATTTTGTAAACTTACAAAAAAACTACATACATGAAAGAAAAAAAACACAAACATTGCGAACATCAGCTGTTTTTGATGATAGCTGTTGATTAACATCAACTTACGATGATAGTGGGATGGGATTTACAATATGGTAACTCTAGAATTAGATGTTAAAGGGTAAAGGAGAGAATCTTATTGAACAACAAGAACATTACCGCTTGTACAATGAAGCCTTCGCACGAGATATTAATTTAGGTATTTAATAACATGTAGGAAGCAGCCTCATGTAATGAACTTACATAGGTTACATCAAACTAAAATGAAGACTAATTAGTTACTAATTACAGAACAGATTAATTTAAGCCCCCTTTGACGTTAGTACGAGCCTGTGCCTGATCTTAATATCAATTTATGTTAAAGTAAGTTAGTTATGGTCATGATATAATATATAGAAAGTACAGATCACCAATGCGGTACGTATGACGAGCAAACAAATTCGCTTAGTTTGACTAGATTCAAGTGGATCCCCAATATTTCGTACCTAAAGAACCTTAAGAATGTATTGATTTCAAATCCACAAGCTCTACAAGGCATATTTTGAGTGGTCTCGTTTCAAAATGGTCACCCTAAAATTAAAAAAAATATATTTTCCACTTTTTTATTCATTTGCTATTACTAATGGTTTTATTTTCATGACTCAAATGCTTACCAAAGTTCGATATATACCCTTTCAAACATTATTAAACAACCTGGGCACACTTACCACAATTTTCTAACATTACAAAATTATGAAAACACCAAATCTAAAAAAATCTAATTTTAATGCAGGTGTTTAAATATTAAACATTTGTTGTATTTAAAACTATTTGTCGAGATATTAGCTTATTTTTTCATTGTACACATTTTAAGTATTTTGTTTTCAACTTACATAATATTGATTATTACTGATTATATCGTGTTATGTTTAAAGAACTTAATAACTTAAGTAAGTTTTCTTCATGCGTTTGTGCCCACTAATCTCCACAGTGGCTGAACCAATTTGGATGAGATTTCATTGATGTAATGAGATAAGCTTGGACTCATATTTAATGTTGCATTTAACAAATACAAAATATATGTAAATTTTAAAGTGCATCTTCTTCGCATAAATATTAATCCTATCTCGAAAACGGTTCTAACGAATTCAAAGAAATTTTGTATTTAGGTGTAGTTTTGATTTTTAAGTACACCCATATAGTTGTATTTCGTGTAAAAACGCAATTTTTTTAGAAAATCTAATTTAAAAGTTGACAAATTTTAACATAGGGTCTTATGGGTTGCCATGTTGGTTACAAAATAAGAACTAAATAGTAAATAAAGCGATCAAAACAGCTGTTTATAAACAAGCCCATTTATACTGTTTTAGCACGTTGGAAATAGAGTGGAATAGAACTGAGATTGAGTATTATCCAAAATCAGCTGTTCATTGAATAGTTTTTAATTACTGTTAAAAAAAACAAGCTAATTTAGACTGTTTTACCACGTTGGAATTAGAATAATTTGGGCCTGATTTAACAATTTATTTTGTAAAAAAAAAGGTAAACTTGGCAAAGATGGATAAATTCTAATAGTCAATTTTGTAATATATGCCTGGCTCATTTCTGAAACATAGTATTGAGGTTATGTTAATCCTGCAATAATTTTTACTATATTTTGGCCTGGTTTCAAAACTTTAGTTGACAGAAGATAGTTCTTCAAAACTTTAGAAGAACCAGGACTAAAATCATAATGAAAGCCTCTCACGTTTCTAAAGCATATATTTGATGTTATTATTAATCTTGCAATTACTGTTAATATATTTAAGCCTGGTTTCATAATTTTAGTTGACAGAAGATTAACGAGATTCTTTAGCGAATTTTCCAACTGCGAGCGAAGCGAAGCAGCCATCTGAGACCGAAGGCCGAGGCTGGGTTCTGACGCGAAGTGTCCAGGGGCAGAGCCCCTAGTAAAGTTTCATGTGAGACTGCTTCCGTCATAGCCGTGACCTTGCTATTTTAAATCTAAGTGTCTATTTTGATGTTATTTAATTTTTTAAAATAAGTTATTTATTTGGTATACGTTTTGGTGTCAACACAAATGAAATTCTGTGAAATTTCTTAGCTTTTATTATTCAGATTTTGTGACGTATCTTATGCAATTGTATTGTCTACAAGATAAATAAATGAAATTAAACTAACGACGTTGTGAATGCTAACCCCAAACTGACAGTAACTTTCATAACAGCAAAAACTGTAGAAAAACGTCGTGGATGGTACATTGCCCCACCGTTACAGATAAAGTTGTAGTGGTCTTAGTTGATCAAGAATTCAATTTCCCAAAAATAAACAAAATTCCTTAAATACTTATGAAATATAACCTATGTTGTCTTACTTTTCCATGTATGTAGATACTTTTTTTTAACTTCTATAACATTAATTATTTAATAATAAAAAAAATTTATATTTCAAGATTACAGTTATTGATGTAAATTTCTTTATTTTTCCATTCACCTTTTTAGACCTTTATTAAAATAAATGATAAAAAAATTGGATATACCATTAAACTGAAGAGAAAGAAAAGGGTTGGCGGGTGAAGCACACATGGGTTTAATAACTATTACATGTGGAAATAACTATTTCTGTGCATTAGCTTGAATCTTTTACAAGCCACCGAAAATGAAAATAAAAGAATACAAAATAAGAGATTATTCCAGATACCAAATTTAAAAAAAAAATTTTAGAAAATGTCATATCTATATAATAAAAATGAATTGCTGTTCCTTTGTAAGCGCATCACTTGAGAACAGATGAACCAATTTGGTTATTTTTTGTTTTAAAATGTTCGTAATAATAGGAACTAGGTTTTTATATAAAGTAAAATTTGAAAAGTTTCCCGTAAAAGTTTCAAATTTGGAAAAAACTAAACAGCCTCTTTTGTATGGACTCAAGACCATAGCGCACAAAATCAGCTGGTCGTATGAAATGCTTGGTAACACAAATTTATTTACATTCATTACCATAGCAACTTTACTAGCAAATTTGTAATCAGTTTATTTTTTTTTTCAAAATCAACATCTTTTTAGGTTAGATTGACCGACTTAAAGTTAATAAAAACTAAAATCAACTAAAAATGCTTACCATATTTTAATTCAATTCAAACATTGGTTGTTACATATTATATATAATATTTGCATCAAAAACTGAACATAATTTTAGGTTAGGCCTACAATGAACCAAAATACGTTTATTTGCAACCAATTGGGCTAATTTAGAATTACGTTTTTTACAATTCATCACAACTATCAGTTTTTTTAGATTAGGTAAAAGCAAACAAAAGGTTTACTGTATTATCTATAAAGGTTTACAAACTATATATCTAAATTTGCATAGTATATTCTTAAGGGGCATAAAAACCATTTTGCAATTCGATCACTTAAGTCAATGTAACACAATGGAATAACTTTACTACACTTTAAATTAAATCTAGCAATAGCGAAGCATTGCTGGATCCACTAGCGTGTTATAAATTTCAAAATAAGTTTCGTAATTGTGTATTTTCAAAACCAAAAATGATATCAGCTAAAACAAATAGAAAAATATAACAATGAAATATAAGTTGTAATTAAAAACATATAAAATTTTTAGATTTTTAAGTACTAAGTGCTACATGAAAAGCAATAGAATTCACTTATCCTGGACTCGCATGCGACGACAAGCATCACTTCCGATTTACCGTAGTCAATCATATGTCGCACGTCTTTCATGTGATAATTTGGAAATTCTTAATTTAATCAAAGTTTTGGGGCTTGGTTACGCAAAACAATTTGTAAAACATAATATGAGTTGGTATTTGAGAACTATATGTGAAGTTTATCATTTTCCCGTTAGTTGAGGTTTGTACAATAAAAATAGCCATCAAAGAACTAACTTCGAACTCGAATGTGGGAAGCGCTCTGATAAAACCATCCAATTGTTTTGCGTAATATATATTATGAATAGAATGTAAGTTGTAATTGATTGTACCGTCAGTGTAGCTCTAATGTGACTCTGCCTTCATTTCGTACTAGCTAAATCGATTACAAACATAAAAACAAATCCACGAACCAAAGTTTGATTTCCGAAGATAAAACTTGTAGCACGATAGACGTTATTAAAACAACCTGTTTGAAATATTCATAAACAAACCTCAAAGAACGTAATTGGTCGGTGTTCGCTACCAAAAGTGTGATAAGCAATTTGCATGTAATTACAGGGCGACGGACGCAGCACAGGGCTTTGGTGCAATGCTTTCATATTTGCATACCTACAGCTGAAGGAATTGTTTAGTGAGTATGGCTTTCGTAAAATGTCAGGTTAGTGAGATGACCAATATGCTTAGTTAGTTGTTTATAAACACTTTAACAGTTAATGTTTATTTATTTGTTTGTTTGTTTAATTTGTATATCGTCTTTACTTTATGTCTGTTAGACTAATGAAGTAATTGGGAGTATATTGCACTGACATGAAATACAAATTTTACCTTGTAGTGTATGTGAAAATGTAATAATTATGTACTGACGTAAGGGTATATATATATATATATATATATGTTTTGTTTACGTGTTATAAGAAGTAATATGTTGCCAAAAAATCTTATCTTATTAAGACCATTAACAATCTTTTTGTTTAACTTGTTTATATATAACGACCGGATTTAACATAAACGTAATCTACAGGTACGTAAACGTTTATCAGCATTACGCTTTTTCAAGAAATAAATTCTAACATTTTAAAAAAACATTTTACATTTCAAACCACGAACTTTATCACGCATGGTCGACTGTCACAAGTACACTGAACTAGTTACTCTTGATTCTAATCACAGTTTGTTTGTTCGACCATTCTAGTTTACCTGAACGAGCTAATGGAATTGAATATTTCGTTTGAACTATAGTTTAATTTATCATTAAGGATGAGGCTTAGTTGTCTTTTCGTGGCTTTGTAAATTTTATAGATGGAATTTTTTTATACTTGTGTAGGGTAGACCGTTCATATTTTAATGTATATTTTTTTATGAACTTTTTTGAATATATTGTTGTATATCTTGTATAACCCAAGATGTGTTTTGCAAAATTTGCTTTTCTTTGATCTATTGTATGTTTGAAGTTTTGTTTTAAAATATATGTCTGTCTGGTCTATATGGAACCACGGACAATCCGTGTAAGTGATTTTATAAATTCCTAAGTTTTCATATTTGCCGCCAACATTTTTTTACGTTTTTATATTTTATGTTAGTTACACTATTAAAGACGCTGGGAGTATATTGCACTGACCTGAATTAAAGGTGGACATGTAAGAAATGTGTAAGTGACGTGAGTTTAAAATGTATATGTGTTGTGTTTAGGTGTTGTAAGTAGTAATATATACTTGTATTAAGGCCGTATGGAACGTCAGGCTCTCTTAAAAGGTTTTTTTTTTGTATTTTGTATTTATTTATTTCCATATAACAAATTTCACAAATACAAAGTTACAACAAATATAATACTATGGAATAGTGCCCACATAGGCACGAGGCCTAATATAGGTACACGTAGTATTCACCCCCTAGTGGGGCTTGTAAGAGAAAGTCATAGTGGTATCAAAATAAATACAGTGGAATCTTGATAATCCGAACTTTGGTAATCCGAACCTTGATAATTTGAACGCATAATACTGTACATTATGAAGGCTTTCAAGATGATTATTTTCATGTGTTTTAGATTATATATTCCTTCGAATTATAAAACATTCGGACTATCAAGGTTCCACTGTATATTCACTAAACACTCATAGACCAATACCGAATATATTTGAACATTTATGATAGCAAGAAAACTCCTCACTAGTTTTTAACGTTTTAAGAACCGTTATTTGGTTGAATCTAACTAACTGTATTATTTTGTAACTTACAAACGTAATAATCAAATACAATCCTTTCTTTAACTTAACGCCACCATAATATCAAATTATTTTTTGAGTCTACAGTATTGCCAATTCTGTTAGTAGGTATTTTGAACAAGCATTGGCGGTATGCTATCAAAAGTGATCCAATTTGCATGATATTGCTGGGCGCCACAACACAGGTTAATGTTTTACATTTTTGCATACTTGGAGCTGAAGGAATTGTTTAGTGAGTGCGGCTATCATAAACTGTCAGCTTAGTGGAATGCCAAACAAAATATGCGCAGTCAGCTGTTTATTTAAACATTGTTTGACAGTTTCAGATTTTTTCGTTTTATCATCTATCTACAGAGCGTTCTCTCTATACTTGACCACGGGTGTTTTGTTACATCAATCTATCCAATCTATCTGTTGTTGGTTGTTAATGTACTAACCGTAAATGCTAAAAGTGAGTTCTGTTACATCGTATATATACTAGCCGTATCCGACTTTACCCGTGATAAAACTAATCAAATCTCCTAAATCTCTTCAAGAAAATCATTGATTTATAATTGATTTTTTTAATCATTTTTACAGTTATATCATAAAATAGGAAACTGAATGGGCACACAAAATTAGTTTTTAGCGTTTTTTTTTTTTTATCAAAATGTACAAAAAGTTATCCCCATTCAAACATTTTAAAATGGATTACATTTTTTGTTAAAAACGTTGTTAAAATAATTTAAATACTTCTGTCAAACTAAGTTTCGTGCAAAATATAAACACAATTCAAGAAATTCAATGAATATCAAATATTTCGTGAAAAACAAAAATGGCGGATAACTGTTAAAAGAAACTTTTTCTGACATCTGCTATAGGAACTTTTTTGTTTTGACCTCCCATTTTTTGTTTTGTATCTCCCCTTTTTTGTTTTTTGTTTTTTATCTCCCCTTTTTGTTTTTTGTTATGACCTCCCCCTTTTTCTTTTGTTTCTCCCCTTTTTTGACCTCCCCTTTTTGTTTTTTGTTTTGTATCTATCTTTTTCGTTTTTTTGTTTCGACCTCCCTTTTTTTGTATCTCTTATTTTTTGTTTTTTGTTTTTTGTTTTTTTCTCCCCTTTTTTGTTTTTTGTTTTGACCTTCCCCTTTTTCTTTTTCTTTTGTATCTCCCCTTTTTGTTTTTGTTTTTTGTTTGTATCTCCCCTTTTTTGACCTCCACTTTTTGTTTGTTTTTTTTTTATCTCCCCTTTTTTGTTTTTTGTTTTGTATCTCCCCTTTTTTGTTT
>JAGFPH010002115.1:128933-147832 GCA_018207615.1 Philaenus spumarius | reverse complement strand
GCCTCCCCTTTTTTGTTTTTTGTTTTGGCCTCCCCTTTTTTGTTTTTCGTTTTGTATCTCCCCTTTTTTGTTTTTTGTTTTGTATCTCCCCTGTATTATCTCCATGTATTATAGAAACACGCTGTATATATAATATTTCATTTGTAACTGAGCGAGTGGAGCGATCAAGAGGGTTGGCGTGGTAAGCAAGCATAGGTCTCCTCATACTCATAGTACTGTATACAATCATTAAACTGCACACTATAGTTTTCATACAAAATATACTATAGTTTGTTCTCTTTCTTTCGCTCAACTCGTCTCACATTTTTTACAAGAACATGTCATAAAGTGTTATATACGCACGTAAACATTGTACTTACTGGTAGTAAACAATGTGTTGTGATGTCTAGAGCCAAGGAGTATAGTAGCTTCAGGGGCTCAGGATCTTCTCCTGCAGAAGACAATATGATAACGAGGTAACGCTATAGAGTCGTGCAGAGCTAGTGTTAATCTTTTAAAATTATCTTCCATGTAGGGAAACTAGTTGTTAAGTACAAGATAAATACAGTTAAAGCGAAATCCTAGGGATTTCCTTCGTCATAAAAAGCATAAATTCCTTCGCGATTGTACATGTCTTGGTCTATGTATAGTTTCAAAATGTCAGCAAACCTGGGATATTTGTAATGTAGTACAGAAAAGTCTTTTGCTTTTAGTATCAGTTACAGAAGATTCAAACAGTCACCTGATTAACCCTTTCAATCACGGCATCCACTCCAGATGACGCTTAAATACAAGTTGTAAGCCTTATTTTCATATTTAGAGAAGACGTTTCTACGATCATCTATAATTTCATAACTCTTATGTGTGACTCACAACATTTTTATATAGTTTCTTAAATCAGTGTTCAAGATTTTCTATGGTTTTTCTTCTTTCTTTAATACGATTGACATTTTTTAAGACTCAAATCTGAAAATTTTCTTTTATAGGCATATGTTTTGTAAATAGCATGTTTTCATTTCAAAGGATTAATACAATTAGATGATTTGTAGGCCTGAAAATAATTGCCATTTAAAGGTTAATGTGACTGGCACAGCTGTAATTTCATGCTGTGTATTGTGTAGGTGAGGTTAGAAAAAAGTCTTGTTTGTTTATTTAGTGATGAGTGTCAAAAGTTTGGATTAGATGTTAGGTATGATAGAACGGGTCACATAACATTTGTTTAGAAATGAAACAAATGCTTGGAGCTGAAATAATCCTTGATGTAATAGAAAAACCTGTATGAAGTGCAAGGTATGCATTGGTTGCAATTAATTTTTACATTTCTCACAAAATATTTCATTGGGAGTTGCTTTCTTGTTGTTTGTTTTACATACCATAAAAGACCATAAGGAGCTCAGCTATTGGGCTGTGATAAGAAAATCCATTTAGAAGCTTCCAAACGAAAGTTTCAAAACAAAGTGTTGCGTTGGGCTGTGATTCTTCCACTATATGTGCAAATGGATAGACTGCATCATGACCTGAACATCAAGAGAGTGGAACAGGTTGTTGCTGACTGTGCTTTGGGTCATCGGAGACGCCTGATGGATCATAGTAGCATGGAGGCTGAGAGACTTCACTGCTATGCAGGAATAAGACAGTTGAAGAGAAAAAACCAAATGACCATATTCCATAAATGAAAAGGTGTGGATGTTATCAGAGGACAAATGACACAAAAACAGTGAATAAATTGGTAGATTAAATACTTGATAAATAAGAGATTTGTAGTTGCATTTTTAAATAAACACTTATAACAATATCTGTTTATGTTTATGTTTTAATACTTCCTGATGTTATTACTGTAAAAATTGTTAAAAATATAAGGATTTCTAAAAAAAATTATAATTATGAAATAACAACTAGTGTTTTTTTTTTTTTTTTATGAAATAACAAACCAGATAGAACGGAATTCGTCAAAAGTTTCAAAAATTAAATTAACAACAACAACTTGTTTTATAAGTAAATGCCCTCTGCGGAGGACTATCCATATCTCGTAAATGGAAAATCCAATAATAATTTTAAAACGTAAAAATTATCCAAAATTTAGTATAGACCATACACCAAAATTCAGAATTTTAGATTAAGAATTGAAAAATCCTGATTGAAAGGGTTAAAACTACGATGTGTGTTAAAGACTGAACGGTAGAGATGAAATATGTTTTAGTTTTGGGGTATTTCAGTTCTCTAAGAAGAAGAGATTATTGAAAAAATGTAAAATATTGAGGGAGTGTATTTTTCTTTCCCGGCTAAACTCGACCTCAAGGAAGGCTTAGCTTAGGGTTTTCCTTGTAAAAGCGGGCATTTTACTCGGAGGAGTACCTTAGGCTTTATAAATTATATAGTTTTTTTATGTTTATTGTACGATTGATGTGAAATAGTTTATATAGTTATGTATGTCTTATTTGAATAACTTGTACTATATGTGTATTATGTGTATATGTATATTAATTTGTATTGTATTCTGTAAATATGTTTATCATTTTTATGTTATATACAGGGTGTTCATAAAGTCCCTTTTACCAACTTCATTATTTTTGTTACTGAAAATAAGTTAACAAAATTTTGTATGTATCTTGTGTTGCATAACAGGATTTTTTTTACATATCTGACCCTCTATGATTTTGGGGGCTTAGGGGGTTTACAATTTTAAATATAAAGGTAGGTCATGTAATACATCATTGAAAAACTCATTAAAAGAGAAACACAATGGCGCAAACTAGAGCTTAATATCTTACTTCGTTTCAAAGTAATGAACAATAAAAGGTAAAAAAATAACATACAACCTACTTATTCCTTATATTAACAAATTAATAACCTGCTTTGATGTTACGATAACAATATAATTTTCCAGAACTTTTTCCTTTACTTTGAAACGAAGCAAGTTACTAATATCTAGTTTGGCCTTTCTGTTTCTCTTTTAATAAGCTTTTCAATAGTGTTTTACACGAAATACCTTTATATTTGAAATTTTTACCCCCCCCCCCCCCCTCTCTACCCCCAAAATAATAAAGGTTCTGAAATGTCAAAACATTTGTCCTGTTGTGCAACACAAAATATGTACAAAGATTTAACTTATTTTCAATAACAAAAATAATAAAGAGGCTTAAAGGGACTTTATGAACAAGCTTTATGTGACTATGTGGCAACTCAAATGTCTACTGTAACAATGCTATTTGTATCCGAATGAGGCTAGTAAATCAAATCAAGTATTAAAAAGGATAAAATTATAAAGCATGGGTACTATAAACTCATTTAAAAGCTAACCGGGTTTGAAATGCTGGTTTGTGGACCAAAATATAGTTTCCAGCAAGAAGATTGTAGTGAAATTGTGTGGCGTGAATGTTAGTGGTCATAGATCCTACAGTACACTAATTGAAAGTCTGAGAAAAGAAAATTGACACAAAAATATTAGGTTGAAGGAAAATTTAAAAATGTGGTCATAGGACATTTAAAAATACTTTAAATCTTCAAAAAATCTATCAAAAGAAAAATGTACCTAAGGCGAAGTATCAACTCCTATAAAAGCGAGTGTACGTACGAGCGTAATTGGAGTAACATTTAAAGAAGAAATAAATATTCGTTTAACTTAATAATATAATGGCTGATTTCACCTATCTTATCTTCAAAAGCGAGAGATAATTGTCTGTCTGCTAAATGGATCTGGAATCTCCGTCTAAGGATTTTTGATTTTTTGATTTTATATGGGGCTTTTGGCCACGAGAAATCGATTGGAAATGGTCACCAGTCTGGGAAAATTAGTTTTCTACGTCTTTTTATTAAATTAAAAAGTGAAATTTGTCCATTTTAAACAATACAAAGCACAGCTGATGCAAATGTTTTCAATGTCATTACAATAATCATCTGTTTTCTTTTAAACTGTATTTTATTAGAGGTAAGCCTAATGTTGTATCTATTTATAGTTACCATGGCAACGAATACTTCTGCTAAATAAACATACCCTTTATTTAGTTGTTTAATGTTATAGGCCTAACCTAAACGATGTTCACGGAAATTTGCAATAATAGTTATTGATGTGAGCGAACTAGGCCCTGCTTATAATCGAGCTTTAGCTCGGTCTCCTGGTACTCATCTGTAATACGCAAACAAAACCTAGCGTAGATTATACTTTGGGGTTATGTTTACAACTTCAATCAATAATATAGCCTATACTATTAATAACTTTTAAATCATTAATTTGATCTATCAATATGAAATGAAAGGCAATTAAAAGATAATATTTTTTATCTTTCTTTAAATATATATAATAGTATACATAAACACAAAATCTTAACAAATATTCCTACAGTTTTATAGTCCTTATAATTGTACACATTAACCGAGTTAAAAATCCCCGTCTGCATAGTTAGGCAGGCCTAGATAAAGTGTGTTGTTTAAATAATATTTTGTATAAATGATGTATTTCTTATGTGTACCTAATTGATCCGCCTGTGATATTTCACGGGGATTTACAAGTTATTAATATTATTAGGTTATGTAGATTACATTTAGGGCAAATATTGTTCTACCTCAATTCAATCTTTTGAAATTTGTCATACTCTCTTTTTGTATTAACTTCTTTTTTTACGTTATGAGTTTTCTAAATCCATAGTCTGAAACCTTTTAGAAATAGGGCTTGTTTTACAAGTTCTTGAGAAGTCAGAGTTCAAGGAATTTAGGAATGGTCAGGATTGGGGATAGATCGGTAAGTAGTTCAAGCAAGCGTGCCACTATAGATGGGTCGTGATAAAATAGGTAAATTTTTTTAAATTTTATATAATAACTAGCTGACACGTACGGCGTTGCCCGTGGTGGTTGGTATTTTCAGTATTTTTAACGTAATTAACCCCCAAACCCCGCTAAAATTTCCAATTTTTAAAACCCTTTTTTAGTGAGCACCTATGGCCCTAGAGGAAGCTACATACCAAATTTAATTCCAATCCGTTCGGTAGTTTTGAAGAAATCGTGATTTAATAGCTTTGATCAATCAACCCCCCCCCCTCCTAAAATTTCGAATTTTTTAAACCCTTTCTTAGCGAGCGCCTATGGCCCTAGAGGAAGCTACGTACCAAATTTCATTCCAATCTGTTCGATAATTTTGGAGAAATCGTGATTTAGTCATTTTTACCCCCCAAACCCCCCTAAGATTTCCAATTTTTTTTAAACCCTTTTTTATTGAATACTTATGGCCCTAGAAGAAGCTAAATACCAAATTTCATTCTAATCCGTTCTATAGTTTTGAAGAAATCGTGATTTAATAACTTTGATCCCCAAACCCCCCTAAAATTTCGAATTTTTCAAACCCTTTCTTAGTAAGCACCTATGGCCCTAGAGGAAGCGACATACCAAATTTTATTCCAATCCGTTCGGTAGTTTTGAAGAAATTGTTTTTTAATAACTTTGATATCCCAAACTTCCCCTAAAATTTCGAATTTTTCAAACCCTTTTTTAGTGAGCACCTATGGCCCTAGAGGAAGCTACATACCAAATTTCATTTCAATCCGTTCGGTATTTTTTGAGAAATCGTGATGAGTGAGTCAGTGAGTGAGTGAGTGGTATTTCGCTTTTATATATATACTAGCTGACCCGTACGGCGTTGCCCGTGGTGGTTGGTATTTTCAGTCTTTTTAACGTAATTGTATTCTTTTTAAGTGTTCAGTCAGTGAGTGGTATTTTTTGGCTTTTATATATATAGATCTTAAATAATAAAAGCACTATTGTCATAATAATAATAGATCTGAAATTATGATTTTAGTAACTTTGATCCCCTAAACCCCTCCTAAAATTTCGAAATTTTTCATACCCTTTCTTAGTAAGCACCTATGGTCCTAGAGGTAGCTACATACCAAATTTCATTCCAATCCGTTCGGTAGTTTTGAAGAAATCGTGATTTAATAACTTTGATCCCCAAACCCCCCAAAAAATTTCGAATTTTTTCAAACCCTTTCTTAGTAAGCACCTATGGCTCTAGCGGAAGCTACATACCAAATTTCATTCCAATCCGTTCGGTAGTTTTGAAGAAGTCATTTTTTAATACTTTTAACCCCCCCAAACCCCCCCTAAAATTTCGAATTTTTTCAAACTCTTTCTTAGTGAGGCCCTATGGCCCTAGATTAAGCTACATACCAAATTTCATTCAAATCCATTCGGTAGTTTTGAAGAAGTCATTTTTTAATAACTTTGATCCCCCCAAACCCCCCCTAAAATTTCGAATTTTTTCAAACCCTGTCTTAGTGAGCACCTATGGCCCTAGAGGAAGCTACATACTAAATTTCATTCCAATCCGTTCGGTAGTTTTTGAGAAATCGTGATGAGTGAGTCAGTGAGTGAGTGAGTGAGTGGTATTTCGCTTTTATATATATAGATAATATATACATACATTGGTTGCTTTAGTTATAAGCCATGTATGTGTACGTGAGCGAATGTTTAATATTTTATCAAGGTTATATCTATGTTTATAATGAGTTGTTTTATAATTTTAAACATATGAATGTGAAAGGTTGTGTTTATATGTGTTACATAAAATAAAATAATAAATCATTTTTATTGTTGCCATCCTGGCAGATGGTCGTAAAGCTGCCATTTTTTTAAATGTGTAAGCCTATTAAAAATCAATTGTATATAATTGGACAATAAAGCAAATATTATTATGATTATTACAGGCTAAGCTGGATACGACTAGTTATAAGTAATTAACTCTAATGAGTCGTGCCTTTCTTAAAATGACTGTCATACTCCAAGCCAAAGCAATTACCAAAGGGACATGGAAAGATGGAAGAAACGTGGCGAAGTAACGAACTGCGACCACGATAAAATCGCCACAGTAGAGGTGTTTTAATGGTAGAAAGTCGGTAACAAGCATTACAGATCTTATTTCCTGGATTAATTAAATGTTGTCATGGTAACGTTGGATAATTTGTAAATATGCAAAGTTAGAACAATATCAAGATGCATGTTTTGAGATGGCTTGCAGCCGCTTGCTGCTTTATATAAGATCGGCACGAGCACGACAGTTTTACATGTAGTGTGTTTAGTGGAATAAGAACTTTTAGCATAATTGTTACATTTGCTATATACTCCGCTCTGTGAAAGATGGACTATTAATTGTGGTGTACTGTAGAAAGTAAAATTACTCTTCATCCCTATTACTTTGGTGATGGAAGCTGGGGATTATGAAACAAGGAGATTGTTTACCTCCAGCGTCTAGGTAGTGAATCAAGCAATACACCTTTTCCATAAATAAATCTGACTGATGATACATGTTTTACAAGAGAGGGCGTTTTGAAGACAATATGCATCTTTAGGTGATGGAAAACCCAAAAGCTACAAGAGAAGTGTAATTCCTAAATCCCTAGATTTACCACTTTGAGTTTTTTTTTTTTTTTTTTCTTTTTTTGTGTATAGGGCTTCATGAAGAGTGAAGTATATACGACAGTGGAGAATAACGAAGAAGAGTTACAGAACAGGAACATGGAAGCTGATGAGAAAGTCAGGGGAAATGCCACACAATATATTCATGGGCGCCCATATTTTATTTTCTATGGAGGGGGCTAGACCTGGGTACACGTTGGATATCTTGGAAATACCTGGCTTAACACGTTCACTGCTAAGGACGCACAGTGCATTGCTCGCCAAAACCCATATTGGGAGTATTTTCAATACACAATGCATTGTATGATTCGCACGCCAACCCCCGTATTGCGAGTATTTTCAATGCACACTGCATTGCGCGCTTCGCACGCCAACCCCCGTGTTGCGAGTATTTTCAATGCACAATGCATTGCGTGCTTCGCACGCCAACCCCTATATTGGAAGTATTTTCAATACACAATGCATTGTATTCTTTAAAAAGCGGAACAAACGGAAGGTTCTGTTACATTATTTGAAAGCTTATTTACCTGAGAATTTTTTAATGACATTTGACAACCTTTGAACTATACCATAAGGAAATTTAAACCTTTTTATCTTCTTACTGTTTGTACAATGACTACAAATTGTAACTTTCAGCAATAACTTTTAGTGTTTAACATTAATAAACCTAGATTATTTTAAATCATCCTTGTTGGAAATTTTATGTATTCAAACAACACAAAATGATATTGAATTGTAGTTTTCTAAATAAACCACTTATAAAAAGAAACGTGAAATAGTGATCTGCCAAGACATAGTAAAAAATTATATGTATAATTGAAGAGTAACCAAAAGAGAGCAAGATAAATCTTGGTAATACCCACTGGTGAGATCAAACCAATTTTATTTTATAACCACATTTGTTTTAATAAACTGTTTTAAATTTAAAACATAATTTGAAGCCCAAAGGCATCAATTAAACAATTATTTGATTCTGGTTACAAAAAAAAAGTGATATAGTAGGCTACACAACGAAAATAGACTTAATGCTACTTGTACACACATTTAAATAAATTTAAATTTTATTTCATAACAAATATATCATACATTTTAAAAGATAGTACCAGGAGACCGAGCTAAAGCTCGATTATAAGCAGGGCTATGATTTCAATAATAAATATTGGATTATTGAGTTTTGAGGTTAGGCCTATAACATTAAACAACTAAATAAAGGGTATATACAACATTAGGCTTACCTGTAATAAAAATACAGTTTAAAGGATCAACCATAATCTCAACGCTATGCCTCAGAAATAAGTCAGGCCTAAATTAAAGTTTAATATTTCAATATCGATTTAGGCCTAGGGCCTAGTTCGCTCACGTCAATAACTATTATTGCAAATTTCCGTGAACATCGTTTAGGTTAGGCCTATAACATTAAACAACTAAATAAAGGGTATGTTTATTTAGCAGAAGTATTCGTTGCCATGGTAACTATAAATAGATACAACATTAGGCTTACCTCTAATAAAATATACAGTTTAAAAGAAAGCAGATGATTATTGTAATGGCATTGAAAACATTTGCATCAGCTGTGCTTTGTATTGTTTAAAATGGACAAATTTCACTTTTTAATTTAATTAAAAGACGTAGAAAACGAATTTTCCCAGACTGGTGACCATTTCCAATCGATTTCTCGTGGCCAAAAGCCCCATATAAAATCAAAAAATGAAAAATCCTTAGACGGAGATTCCAGATCCATTTAGCAGACAAACAATTATCTCTCGCTTTAGAAGATAAGATATAATTTCTGATCGTTAGAACATATATCAATTTATTAAAATATTTTGTTTCATAGGCCTATATAATGTTTTGTCTTGAGGAAAGCATGCACCGACCCTCCTCAGAGTAAAGACTCAGATATTATATATGTACATAGTTTAATAATTAAATATGTCCTTGCGAATAATTTAAATAGACTGAGCAAAATGATTGAATGAAATTTATTGTAGACAAAGACTAATTATTGTGAAACTAATATATGTTTGTAAAATACTTCCTTATGTGAACTCAACAGTACTTGCAGCTTATTAATTAATGAACTGGAATTTGTTATTAGTGCATAACTTAGAAGATTATCAAATTATAAAAGATAATAATTGAGTTAATTTTTGAAAAAAGAACTTTATGGATTAAATCCAAGAACTTTTGATTAAAAAGAAAAACGACATTATATAATTACTGTAAAGATATAAAAATATAAACCAATTCTAAGAAATAAATGTATGATTTATTTTGTTTTTTGCCTCACTGGACTGGGTATAACTACATAAATACCTTAATTCCTTGTACTGCTCGCAGTCCTGTTTTGATCACTCTGTATTCGGTGACGTACATTTCGCCTATTTTTTCAGGCATTTTCAAACCGTTTATAATTTTTTTTTAAATGATTTGCATTTATTTAAAAACTATAAATTATACATAAACACTCCACAAAAATTAACACAAAAACACAAACACACGTAATGGGGCATGAATATTCAACAATATACATAATAATTTGCAAATTTTAAATAAATGCTCCAAAGGACCAACCATGAACGTAATTGAAGAATTCCACATTTATATAGCTACTATTTTAGACCCAAGCTCCTTGTTGAACGAGAAGATACATTTCCAATCCAACGCTTTGTTTGACAGTATTATCAGAGCCGAACCCCTTCAATCTCCAAAATAAATAAAACTACAGATATAAAAAATCAGTACTGATACAAGGACCGGTCAGAGTGCACGTGTGCGAGGTGCGAGTTGCTATTTTTAAAATAAACTACATCGGCATATCCATGCCCCATTACGTGTGTTTGTGTTTTTCTGTTAATGTTTGCGGATGGAGTGTTTATGTATAATTTATAGTTTTTAAACAAATGCAAATTATTAAAAAAAAAGATTATAAACGGTTTGAAAATGCCTGAAAAAATAGGCGAAACGTACGCCACCGAATAGAGAGTGATCAAAACATGACTGCGAGCATTACAAGGAATTAAGGTATTTATGTAAATTAATTTAATATTTCATTATTGTTATTTTATTTTTATTTTTTAGGTGATGTGTTAATAAGGAAATAAGATTGTCGTAAAAAAACATTTTTTTGCTTTAAATCAAAAATTTCAAATCTATAGTAAAATATTTAGTTAAGAATGTAATGCACACATGTTTCGCATGTATATTCTGAAAATGATGTTTAACTTAATAAAACTTGCATACATAGACAATTAATTTCAATATATTTAAAAACAATTATATTTATTAATCCAAGAACATGCTAGTAAACAAAATTAAATGTGCACTATGTTATCATCAGTACCAAGTAGTTTATCGCCTAAACTATTTTATCACTTATATCGAGCCACCCTGTGTAAGGTGTTCGTTGCCCAAACTACAAGGTCGAGGAAGAATAAATCATATTTTGTAATTGAACTGTACAAGTTTACGCCACAAACTTTGACAACGGACTGCCGCACAAAACCAGTCACCGTGCATTCAAACTAGAGTGCCATCACATAAAAATACTACTTTATAAGCCACAAGTGTGTAGCGTGTATAATTGAAGCGCTGGAAGCCACAAGCAATAGGCACTCTCTCCATTCGACGATGCCCAGCCATAACCAAAAAGCAATTATATAATTTTAAACCTTAAATTGCGAACTGCAACTATTGTTTCAACAAAGTACGTCTTTTTTATTGAAAAAAATGTTCCACTGTTTTTGTACTATAAAATTAATGTCAAAAGAAAATAGTTTGATCAGAACTTACAAAGAGTTTAATTAGAAACAAAAATCAAACTAACTACTACATTTTTATTAACGGATTAAGAGGATTGAAAAAAGACACGTCTAATAAGGTTTTATCACTATTAAGTAAATAATCAGCTTCTTACAATTTACTTTCGACACAAAACCTTTCCCACTGAACTATATTGTGCGTTGGGTGCTTCCTTTTACTATTTTTCGTACTGTTTGGAGTGCGTATGATGTAAGGACATTTCCTAAACTTAGTTATGAAACTATTTAGTTCCGGCCGATTCTAACTTTTGTGATTCGAAGTTTCTTAAGTTCTGGAGGTAATTGTGTAGTTATCTAAAGATGAAAAGAAGTAATGGAATAATGTAAAAGTTTTAAAATGTCTTAATATATATTTACAATATCAAGAATTATAAGATTTTAATCATAAAGACTTTAAAATCAGAGAAGAAAGAAAATCTCCCTTAGAAGGAATTAACCGAGAAATGGATATAGCTGCTTTGGCTGTTGGACAATACAATTAATTGCGTGGACATAATTAGTTTTGTACGATGTAAGACTAATTACATATTTCATAAAGTATGTTTATCTTTTAGAGGAAGGATTTAAAAAATCCTTAGGCCTAGCCTTGGATTTTTGTTGATTACTTTAATAGAAAAATTCAGATTGTGATAATGCAATGGTTAATAAATGCTTTTTTTATTTTAACTGAATAATTAAGTAAAAGTTTTGTTTTCGTTTTATAATTTACTGTCCTGAACCTTTCCATCACTAACAAAATAATATTTCAAATAATCAAATCACTTATAATTCTACATAATTTATTTAATGACTTGCCATTGAAAAATAATGGAACCACCTAAAAACAAAACTACAGATCATTTGGACTTTGCAGAGATAAACAATTCTTTTAAAACTAAGTGATATTTTGAAATAGCATTTTGTTTCACAATGAACTGTAGACGTGTGTACTTGTCTGAAGGCGTAAAATTAAAAAAAATAGGAATTGGCTTTTTATTTACAACCAAAACATTACTTTATACTCAATTTAAGTACACGGAAAATCTGTTATATTTTTCACTTTCCATTTATAAGGAGCCACTCAACAAAAAATGTTGGTATTAAATTTCTCTTCAGTTTTGCATATAGCATTCAATTTCTAAAGAACTGACGAACTACGACTATGTGACACTTGGACGAAAGTACATGACAATCTAAGAGTTCCGCTCCTACTAAGGAATCACTAAAATGACAACGTTAAACGTTTTAAATTCTCCTTAAGGAGGAGATATGGTGGAAGTGTAGCAAAATATTAAACCCATTTCTAGAGCTAAATAAGTAAGATTGCACTTTCAACAGGTTATGAAATTAGGTACGCAATAACAAGCAAATGCGTAAGTATCTAAGCTTATACATTTCATCATTCGACACAGTTTTAAGTAGAGTGCATTCATGCTTGTTTCACAAACTTCTAAAAACAATGAACCTTTTCATTTCTTTGAAAGAGACAGCGTGAGCCCCGCCTTACCTTATTGCTGCCTACAATCCGTTGTGCTCTAAATCTTTGGTTTCCTAACAGAGTTTGTTTTGCAGTAGGCTACGTAGGCTTGGCGTTTATCAACGTTTACTTGTATTTGTTAATTAAAAGTTGAATTCATTATTTTGAATAGGTTTACAAAAAGAATAATTTAAAACATCGTAAGATTAACAGTTTTGTTCGGAAAACAATCACGAAAGAAACACTTTATTATTTTAGATTCGTGTTTCTTTTAGTTTCCAAATTACAGGAATTTTGTTCGTCAAGTTGCTTCCTTTTTTCCCAATGTGATTTCCGGAGACTTACTTTATCTTCAGAATAATACCCCTCTTAAAGTGGTCAACATATATTTTTTTTAAACTCTTAAATACATATTAATTGCAAGACATAGTAGTAGAAGGACGACTGACGTCACAGGGTTGTGAAATCAGACGACGATGATTACCTGAAATCCCGTTATCTTGAATACAGACTGCCTTGTCATAGATCATGCTCAAGGTGAAATTAAATTGTTCGTTCATTAGCGGTTTTTATTGTTTTTGAAGGGTTTGTATATATTTCACATTCCTAGAAAACAGCTATAATTTTGCCTTCTTTGAATGCATGTAATGGTTTCAAATTAGTTGCGAAACTCGTGTAACTATATTTTCCTCCAACATGTGGCGTGCATAACTACATTTATTTCCATTTATTTTATTTTTATTTATATTATCCTTAACTCTTTTATGGGACGCTCTTCCTGTTTGTCCAATGCAGAATAAGTTACATTCATCACAAAATTTCGGTTTTATGGGCCACATTAACTAATGGTAGTCGCACATTTAAGACTTTCCTGTAAAATCTATAATTTATGAGATGGCAGTGATGGCACACTTAAATACATCACCCGCTGGAATTATTAAAATCCTATGGTTTGATTATCATGTAGTTTCTCCACATGGAGTTGACCTTAGGTTTAATTTTGATCAAAATCTGTAATATCCAGACGTATCCATGACTAGATGAACGCAAATTAATCCGGAAATATGTTTGGATTCGGTACAAGTCCTCGACTTGGGTGAATTATGCCGTTGGAAAGTCGTTGGAAAGTAACGCGTGATTTCTGCGTCTTGGTGACTTTTCGAATTCAAAATGTTTTTAATAGTGTGCCTTGACAGGGCTTAGTAAAGGAGCTGGAGAGGCGATACCAGATTTTAGTCGGAATTAGCATGATCTACCTGGAGAGTATGAAGGTTTTGGTTATGGAAAGCCATGAGTATTACATAAACTGCAGAGTGCCAAAATGTTCTGAGCTGGTCCCATCTATTACAGTTGTAAAATTGTTTCTGTTTTTGCTACTGCCATTAAACTCTGTGAAAAATATTTTTCTACATTTTTTAAAGATGGGAGGTATTTCTCTCTCCTACCTCTACCCATCGTCGCTTTTTATTGATTCTACATCATATAAAATTAAGGTATCTAATGCACGTCAGTGTTCAGAACTTAAATCTTTCACGTTATTCCAAGAGAATGTGAAAAATTAGGTCCATGACCTAGGAAACCGAAAGTACCTGGATGTCACGAGGTGCGCATTGCTTCAGGCGGTGACGGTACGTCGGTTCTGACGCGTGCCTATATCACGTTTCCTCTTTCTTTCTGTATCGTCATCTTTTAAACTATTTCTATTATAAGTCAATTATTTACTACTTTTTACATATTATACGTTGTTAATGTAGGCTATACTTGTCAGATTTATGATGCATTTTTAGTGGTGAAAGGTGAATGTCATATTGTTTCTTTTTGACGAGGTAGGAAGAGCCTTCAACTGCTGTCTACTTGCGGTAATTAATAATGAAAACGATCTGATTATTCGTTTGTGTTTCAGTGCCTCAAATCTCTTTCAATTGAACACATTTGACATTTGGTCATATAATTTAACTAGCAATAATTGACTTTATTCCAATGCAAAATGAAACGAGTTTTTACTTTAGTACTGTGAACAGAGAAAATTGATCAAGTTGGTACTTTTAAATCTTTTGACCGAAGATGATAAATACGAAATTTCTAAAAATATTTACATTTTACTTACCGTATTTACTTTATGAATGTTAGGCTAATATAGACGGAGAGTTAAATTTAAAATTTAAATGAAAAATTATTTATTTAACATAATTATTTTATTGTTATTTGAACAAATTGTTTCAATCCTGAAACCGACAGTGCATGATCCTCTTTCCTTTAACTCCGCGAACACACCGGAGTTTCTAGCCCCCGAACAGAACCCGATCATACTTCTAGACAAAGCAAACTAACATCAGCCTCACCAAACCAGGGGTTGCTAGCTCTCCCAGCACTCCCAACGTTCTGCGGTTCGGCACTCGAAGTCGAAGGATTTACCTTATTATGAAAAACTTGTTTTTGGATATCAGTAGAGGTAGCTAGGACTCCTACCTCAGCCAAAAATCAATTCCTTAACTTCCTTAAGTTCCTTAATATCATAATTATATATCCAGTGTATGTAATCTGTGGATGGTCAATCAATTTTTAAATTAAATAATACAGTAAGTGAAAAAAGAGATTCTTCCTCATTATCAGGAGAATATAGGTTGTTAGGAGGTCTATCGATTTCGGAATATAAGTTTTAATTGTGCTACCTCTCTCAACATTATATTTACCTGATACTGTGTAAAATGAATTACCTGTATCCTTTAACTTTGGTTAATGATTTGAGTATCAATTACTTGCAACCTGATGCTTTCTGTTTTATTAATTAATGATACTTTCCTTAAACCTAAAGAGCATTTTGTACATTTATTTCTTACAAGATACATAGAAAAAGTAACTAGTTTGCATTTTGTCGCTTGCTTCTAAGGGGTGAAAATGTGATAACAACCTCTAAAACAATACAAATTAATTGTTATATCTTCCGTAAAGTTAGAGAGCTGAACAATTGTACATTTGTTTATTATAACATACATAGAAAAAGTATCATAGACTTACATTTTGTCGTGAGCTGGTAAGGGGTGAAAATGTAGTAACAACCCCTATAAAAAATGTTGATTATTATATTCCCCTAAAGCTAGAGAATAAATCCTTATAAATTAAGGAAATTAAAAATAAGAAACCAATAAGCTAAATCCTAATTAAAAATAAATAAGGCATATTAGAATTATTTAATAGTATTTATATAAATAACCTGTTTGCATTTGCTTCGACGCGAGTCACCTCGGGGGTTGGCTAGCGAAGCGAGCAGGGGGTGAGCTTAATTCAACCACGTAGCTGAACCGCTGACATGAGTTGAGCGTATTTCCAAAATTAAGTTTATATGATTTAGGGTTTCAACCAACTATTTGGGAAATTGATCTACTCAAGAAGGTGCTGAATATAGTTGCCTGTGTACGAAATATATAAGTAGAATTTGTTTGCACCTAAGCCCCCGCTTCGACTCACGCGCTAATTCGTTCCACTCACAGTTGAAAAACGAGCGACATAGACCCCAGTGTACCAAATTTGGACCAAATCGGTCCTAAAGTGAGAACAAATATATACAAATGTCACTTCCGGTCAAAAAACTTACTTTCGGTTGTTGAATTTTGTTTGGCTAACTTACCAGTCTGAGCGACATAGGCATCCAACGTATGTACCAAATTTGGACCAAATTGGACTTAAAATGCGGCCGTTAGAGTGCGATCACATATATGTATTACAACGAATATTCTTTTCTAGAGGAATTGTTCGGTTTAGAATATTTCGGGTCCCACGTTTCGGGACGCCAATTCTACAACGAACAACCTTTGTTTTGAATAATTGTGAATTCTTCGTTGGAGAATAAGTTATTTCCACCTACTGGAAGTCTTATAGGCAATCTCACTTTGTTTGGCCTAGGTGAAATAACTATGTGTCGAATATTCAGTTCACTGACTATTCTGACAAAAAACTTTACTTTATACTTCCAGTAATTTATTTTTAATTTTAGCTCAGTAAGAACACAAGTTAATAATTTTACTTTTTGTAAACCTCTGAAGAGTGAGTACACTGGAACTAACCTTGTAAATTGCTTATTTGTGCTTGCAATTATTTTATGAAATTTCACTTTATCAATTCTTAATCTAAAATTCATAAACTATTGGGATATTCGAATACTAGGTGTTTTTGTAAATAATAACCTTTTATAAAACAAAATAAAATTTTAATAATTTCCTTTTTCTAATTTTAAACATAAAACAAAATTCTTGTATTTAATATTTTCCAAATAAAACCAAATAATAACTTTCTTCTCAATTAAAATAATAACTTTTTAAAACTATAAGGCAGAACTAATCTCTTAATTTATTATAGTTTATTTTAATATTTTACTACTCAATTGAGTTTAATTTATACTTTAATGAAAATTTGAATTTATGATTTAATGAATTTACTTCTTTAATTAACTACAAATATTTCTTAATCTAACATCCTAAATAACCCAGTATTTAAAATAAATTTATTTGAATTTACTTCAGGCAATTTAATGGGGACTAACGTATTTTACGCTTCTACCGACCTTTTCACACTTGTCCAGGCGTCGCGACGTTGTGGTAAAATCCGCGAACGCTGTCCAGTGATGACAAGCTACAGATGTTCTGCGTGCTGATAGAGTTGTCTTGTGGGTGAAGGTGGTGTCCTGTAGGGTTGTCTGGATGTATGATGGATGGCTTCTTAAAAATGGATGTGGTGATGCCGTGTCTGCAATCCCGGTTCGTCTATTCCCTCGTAGCTACAGTTGCATGTCCTAGTGGCCGCCTGGTGGTGTCCTGGAGTCCTGTCTGGAAGCTATACGAATCACTCCATGTATCAGCTGTCCTGTAGGCTATGTTTTTCTTCCAGAAAATCCCAAGTTAGGCCAACTTGTATAGACTAAGTTGCCACTGAAGTCCTTGTAGAGTTAATGCGGTGTCTATTGCTGCATCCCAGATGATAACCGCAATGCCGTATCTTCTTACTTGTTATAAAAAATTTTAAGTTTAACGAAGAAAATACTCAGCTTCTAGCACGCTAAAGTATTTTATAAAAAACAAGTATCTGCTCTCGATGCGTCAACTTACATCGCAGAAATAATAAGGCTGATGCGTTATGTTACATCGAAAAAGTTATAATAAGGCTCTATGCGTGATGTTACGTCGAAAAAATAATAATCCTCGCGCGATGCGTTATGTTACGTCGAAGAAATAATAAGCTTCTCGAGTTTCCCCGAGCAATCGTTTATATAAGGTTTTTCGGCACTATTTCATTGCCAACCTAAGCTTTCTACCACTGTATTTCCAAAATGCTTTAAAATCCATTTTTTCGCCAATTTCAAACTACTAGCCTACGTAACTTTTCATCCTGAATTTTATTATAATTTTTTCATAATTTTGTAACATGATTTAGCCTTTGTTTTAATTAAGTTTCTATTGTTTCTTTGAGTACGCCCCTTTTCGTAAACTGGTCACCCTGTTCTCCTTCCATCAGTCTCGTCTTTGGACCTCCCCTCTACTGTCTTGCGTTCTTATCTGGCTTCCCTCAGTTCTGTGCTATGGAAATCCTTTTTCCATGTAACTCTTCCAGGGTTTATCCGATTTTCCTGAAACTGACATCATTTTCCTCAGCTCGTTGTTACCTTTCCACACGAACTCGAGTGACGTTCGTACGACTCCTGGTTCGCGTACACGACCCGCGCGCGTTTTTCCGCGGCGATTTTTCCCGGAAAAGTCTTAATTTTACACTTCTTTCGGTTTTTCTTTTTCCACTTTTCTTGTCCGTTGGTTTTCATTCACTAGCCGGATTTTCATCTCATTTCTGCTTCTGGTTGTCTTGCTGTGAGATTAGGGACTTCAACGATTTTTCACAAACTAGGGTTTTACTTTACTCCCGAAACATATTTCAAATACTGGATTATTTACATAACTACTTCATTTACATACTATTTACTATTTTGAATTGTTAAAAGTTTGAGTTTAAATTTTCCATTAGCTGTGAAGGTGCAAATTCTATCACCTTTTTCCTTTTATAAATTTTCTAGTTTTTCTTTTACATTATGAATTACATTTATCAACACTAAAACTTGTTTTAGTTAGAATTTAAAAAACTTTATTTTTAACCTACTTTTTTATCCTTTAAACTTTATGAATTACCATTAACTTTTTTATATGACAAAATTTCGCTAAAACTTATTTCACCTTTATTTTAGGTCTTTTTAAGAA
>JAGFPH010002115.1:89653-102755 GCA_018207615.1 Philaenus spumarius | reverse complement strand
TTTACTCTTTTCTTACAAGAAACATTTTTTTTACAAGTAAAAAATTTTACATTTTGGTATCCATTGCAGTTTAAGCTGGCTGTACTGTTAAAGATAGATTAAAACAGGCTATGTAGGTTTTGGATATGTAGGCTGAATGAAAAATTGTCAAAAACATCCGCTGTAGCAAATATCTATATCTATTAAAGTTTTTATATAGTAACAGTTTTACTTTTGCAAGTGAAACAAATTTCGAACACAAATCTGTTATGGTGACCATCAAAGCTTTCGCCGCCTAAACCGTTAAAGATATATCAAAACAATAATCGCACAAAATGTTCTCAATGAGCAGATCTATAAAAAAATCTACACCACATTTTTCAACGTTTTCTTACAATAATTTTTATGTTTTACGTTTTCATTTTTGTATCCATCGCAGTTTACGCTGCCTAAATTGTTCAAGATAAATCAAAACAGTAAGAGGAAGGAATGTGTGCTGCGTGGAAATTTACAAAAACGTCCGGGGCAGTATATATGTATATTAAGGGGGGTTTTAGAATAACCGTTGCAGATAGAAAAGTTATGTCAATTTTACAGAACTACCTAATTTGTTTAATTTTATAAGTATTTTCTTATGTTTCTCTAATATATTTCTAGCTGACCAGTGCGAATATTTCGCTAGTTAGGAATACTTACATGATTTTAATTGATTTACGTTGATTTAATCAGATTGTAAACATAACAGCTGTTATGTTAGTTAAATAGATTGTTAATAGATGGCGCCTTTGATTATAATCATTTGAACTTTCAAATGAAAGTTTTTCAATACATTTTTCAACGAAAACATTCATTTCAAGCTTTTCATCCATTTTTCCTCAATAGCAGGGAACATAAGCTTAAAATTATGTTTTCATCGATAATTTTGATGAATTAAGGTGTATTTGACGTTGCCACACAAAAAAATCTTTGATAAATAACATATAAGGATTTTATGTACTTCGAATAAATTACTAAGATGACCCAGCTCTGTATTACCTACAGTTTGGTACATTAAAGTATTTTTTTTTTTTTTTTTTTTTACTTAAAGCTTGTAACAATTTTTAGATAAATAATAATACGTGAAATGTTTAGATAATTTAATTCAGCGTAAATAATGAACAGTCTTTTATGAAATAAATTTCTCAATAAGTAATTAAGATTTTTTCTGAATAGAGATATTGTAAATGACATTTAGTTTAAATTGTATTCATCCCCCTATGGTTCTAATAAAGCCGTTATTATATCTGTAATATGTAGATAACACAAATACTGCTACATTTTACGATACCCCTCTAAAATAAAGCATCCCTTGAGCAATAAGTATGCAAATATGGCGGGCGGTGTATAGACGTACTGTTTGACTCTTACGTTAATCACATGCAAATTGGTTATCACGCTTTCAGTAGCAACACTTGGCTACACAGTGTAATTTAGTTCTTTGAATATTATTTATGAATATTTCACACAGGTTGTTTTGTTAAACTTATAACGTGTATAGCGATAACTTTTCTCAAACACGAGTTTGGAATTGTTTCGTTTAAAATAGCCAATTTCGTGTTACACGAAACCCTTCAGCTTCGGCGCATGCGTACACCGTACTTCAGTTCATTTCTGTTCTATGACGTGCTCTATGCGTCCATTGGGTGTTTTACTTAAATATTGTAGTAAAATGTTTGATATGTAGCGAAATAATCGAAAGCCGAAGAGCAGTGAACTGGTCGTATCCTGTCAGGTTTAATGATGGTCAAACACTGTTGGCTTCACTTCCGCCTCTTAAAACTAAAGTTTATAATTTTAGGTAGGTTTAAGTAATACGTTTAATGGTTAAATATAAAGAAAATTTTAAATAAATTGCTAGATTTTTAGAAATAATTCGTTTGGTGTTATTTAACTGGTACTGTCTTTGAACAATAAAAAAGGCCCACCTAGATTAAAATAGGATAGGCCTTCTTTTGTGCGTATAACGGACAAAGCAATCAATTAATAGTAGTGGTTTCAACTTAAATCGCACTATTTTCCATTTAAAAATCAAACGAAAATATTTTTCCACATCCCAGTGCCCCTAAGGTCTTGGGGACGAGGATAGTTTCATAATTTCCCGAAATTTCAAATATAAACATAGGCCTAGGTTAATGTTTGTCTAAACATGATTATTAGCTTATGTCCACAGGAAAGATGTGCTTTAGCAGTGACTCTTATGGTGAGACTTAGGTCGGGCGTGGTCAATGAGCACCGTTCATAGTCCCCAGAACACGATACGGGGTGTCATTAAAAATTATATATAAATATGTGTGTGCGTATTTATGTGTTCACATTATAACGGCCGCATTTTACGTCCGATTTGGACCAAATTTGGTGCACAAGTTGGTTTTCTATGTCGCTCGAACGCGTTCATTGGCCAATAAATCCAACAACCTGAAGTACATTTTTTGGAATGAATAGAAAATGTAATTCATAACAAAAATAAATAGTACCAGGAACTGGCACATACTTTCTCACAAACATATTTAAATTATTAAACAGATTCACTGTGACTTCATAATTGTAGGAGGGGTAGGAGAGGTGATATTAAAGTAGAAGATTAACTAATAAATATTATTATTATTATTATTATCTAGAGAGAAAACTATTAGATCGATTTCAAATAAATTTGCACCAAACACGTCAATTAGGCCTGTATAGATGCACGAAAAAAGGTTTTGAAAAATTTTGAAAAACAACTCCCTTTTCGGCCAAAAAACCCCAAAAAACTGTTATTATTATTATTAGCTAAACGAGAATTTTGAGAAAGATGCTGTTTTATTGCATATGGTAGGTTACCTTAAGCGACAAATAAGCAAAATTTTATCAAAATCGTTAGAGCCATTTTTTTATAAATAAATAATAACTGATTTTTTGGGGGTTTTGGCCAAAAAGGGGGTTGTTTCCAAAAAAGATTTAGTGCAGCTATATAGGCATAATTGACATGGTGCAAATTTTTTCGATATCGATCGAATAGTTTTCTCTCTAGCTTTGTATACATTCATACATACAGACAGACATTTTATAAAAAACACTTTTTTGGACTCGAAACGAATATTTCCGCAAAAATCTCAACATCGATTAATTTGCGAACACTATACTTTCTCTATGTATAGAAATGTAAAGTGAGAAAGTAAAACGTTACAAAATTGGTTGCTACGACAATTATTTTTACATGTTAAAAAAATCTATGTATAATCTACTGACTATTTTTTATTTTAAAGAAAATAATAACTAATGTAAACTTATTTCTTTTCTCCGTGCCCTTGGGTTTTTAACAACAAAAAGGGTCTACAGAATAACACAATACAACGTAAAATTCTTTTTTCGGAAGTTGTTTTAAGTATAACAAAAAATAAGTAAATCGACGCGGGAAGTGTCAATTCCGCGGGACCAGGTAGTGAATGTAGAATGTCTAAGGGACAGCCCTATAAACTTAGAAATGTATTCGGTAACAGTTAACTAAAATCTTCACTTTACCAAGTTTCATTAAATTAAATAACAAAAATTTGAGTTATTCTAATATTTTTAACGGGTTGAAAATTTAACATTTTTAAGTATCATTCACTTATTACAAAGTTCTTTGAAGCCAGGGGGCCCCTAGACCCTTTTAGCAGTATTTCACAGCGAAACCTAGTGAAGAAACTTCAAATATGTGTGTGCGTTGGGGCATAGAGCTCGATTTTGCCCCAAAAAAATCGCTAAAACAAAGAAGCACTTTGATGTACTGAGCGAGGATGAAACTGCAAGATCCAAAATCTTGCTTCAAACTGACTGTCTTTTACCCCCATGATAGACACGTTATGTGGGCAACTAGAAGCACGATTCTGAGCAAAAGTCAGAAAAGGGGAATTTTAATGGATGATCAAGATTCCAGTTTTGAACAATAATGTAACTTATTGTGTTTTGCTTGTAACAATACATTTGCTTTCGTTTTGAACCTTTGTGATAATTTCAAATCATGTCCCACACTCACTTTTATTATTTTCTTTAGAATAATTATCAAAAGAAACTTTAAACCTTTCTTTACTTTACATATATCAATATCAAAAGTTGAAACTAATTTAAGTTACTTGAAACTAATTGTGGAAAAATGTAATGTAAAGTTGTTTGTTAAGACCAGTTCATACAGCTTAAGTCATGAGAGTAGTTATGTAGTAGCCTGAATGACACAGGTTACAGAGGTAAATTGAGATAGAGGGTAAATAATGTTGCAAATCGTTCATTGTTTCGATATAAAATTTTCAATTCAGTAATCATGTGCAAAATAAAACTCATAGGTAATACAAACGTGGTAAATTTGACCTCTGGAATGCATTAAACACGTTTTTGGAGGTTAATTTTCCAACATTTTCCCCAGACCCCCGTTCAGGCCCCAAAATTATCTTGCCCCAGGGCCCCCAAGTTTGTAGTTACGCCTCTGGTTTCATGCTCCAAGAACTTTCCGCGTATGTTAGATATGTTGGTTGGTGTTCGCATACTGTATCTAAAAGATGTACCTGACGCTCTGAGAAAAGACTTGCAGACTTGAGACTATTTAAAATTATACTTTATACTTACAGGATATGGATTCATTATAGGCAAGATGCAGCTTTCAAGAATAAATTGACCTAATCAAAGATACCTCACCGTATGTACTTAGTCAATAGACTATTAATTATTGTATCTAGCTGCGTACGTTAAGGCGTTAGCATTAATTAATGTAGCAAACAGTAGCCTACCTACATAAGCTAAGGTTACAACTGTTATTGACTAAGGTTACAATCCTAACTAATTAATTACATAGGCCTAATAGGTTAATTAATTTGGCGTCTAGTAGCTTCAGAGCATGAGTAAAACCGGTGAGAAATCTGTTAAACTGAGAACATGTATAGATGTTATTCAATTAATGAGATAATTTCCATGTTTTAACTTCCATAGATAAACTAAACATAACCTCCTGGAATCAGTGATATACTTACAGTAAAGACACCTCTTGCGGCTCTCTTACCAAACCAATCTGAACAAATTGGCAAAATAAAGGGAATTTCTCAAAACATTGAAGACTTGCACATTGACTTTATAAATATTATCGATTTGTTAAACAAAAAAACAAGTTCAATTTTCGCTTTTATTTTTCCGTTTAAATAACATGACTGAGCGTACACGGCTTTATCATGACTGACAGAATCAGCGTGGAGCAAAAACTACAATAAAGATACGAAAACTTGAAGGTATATTCTTGTGAAATCATAGATGCTCAACATGAAACGACATAGCAAAATTTTGATTAAGCGTAAAAATTGCGAAACTTCATCGGATTCGCTCCTAGTCCTAAAAGAGAAACTCCATCCTAGAAACAGTCAGCTGATTCGGATCAAAAGCTTAACATCACAGTTTTAGGTTAGGCCTATAATAAACCAATGTACGATTATTTAAAGCATTTATCACTGCCATAGCAATCAACTTAGCAAATAATGAATCAGGTAATTAATCTTCTCAACCAACAGTTTTTTACTTTCTCCCCCCTATACGTAGTATACGGAGAAAGTATTGTTTTCGTCCAAATTTTCAAATTTGAATTTTTAGTGGAATTATCTGTTTTGGTGCTCCATGAACCCCCCAAAAAATGTTTAGTGGAATTATCTGTGTTGGTGCTCCCTGAACCCAAAAATATTTTTAGTGGAATCATTTGTTTTGGTGCTCCCTGAACCCAAAAAAAGTGTTTTTTTGGTGATGTCTGTCCGTGTGTCTGTAAGGATGTGTACAGAGCTGGAGACCATACCAAAGGTCCGATTTTGATGAAATTTGGTATGTAGGTGTAGTTCTGGAATATCTCCAGGCGTTTTTTTCCTTCATTTTTTTAAATTTTGGATTTTAAGGGGTTTTACCTCCCCAAAAATAGCCCTAAAAACGAGAAAAATCTAAATTTATCAAAAACAGCTCTAACGATTTTGATAAAATTTGGCTTATTTGTAGCCCTTACGGTACCCTACCATATGCAAAAAACCGCATCTTTCTAAAAATTCTCGTTTAGGTAATAATAATAATAATAACAGATTTTTGGGGTTTTTTGGCCAAAAAGGGGGTTGTTTTTCAAAAATTTCAAACCCTTTTTCGTGCGTCTATACAGGCCTAATTGACATGTTTGGTGCAAATTTGTTCGAAATCGATCGAATAGTTTAAATAATAATAATAATAATATAATATAATATGGATGTGTGTTACAGTACGATTTTTTTAACCGTGCCCTCGGCCACGATGTACTAACCTGAATGATAACGTTAGAAATCGCTCTGTCTACTCTAGTTTTCTCCACGAAAACTGAGCCAAGCGGCGTAAAACAGCGAAAACCGAGCTTCAATAACACTGTCATTTAATGCACTTAGCAGCGATGTAAAATTATGAAACTTTCACGGATACGCAGATAAGAAACATGCGATTCGTATGATGTAAAAGAAAATAAATTATAAAACCTATTATATATTTAAAAAATCAATATTACAACAATGTACTTTAATAATAACATGAAATTTTCACACCGCTGGAAAGTTTTTTATTTGTTGGTCAGAGACAAAGTGTTCGCGAGAAAGTTTTAGATAAAGGTCCAAACTAAATATTTTATTTGATACATTTTTTCGTTTGACTTACGGTTTGCTCGGAGCGGATGTCTGGAGTTAGATTCCGGGGAAAACTTCCTGCCTGGGGGGACTTAGTGTCTGGCATTTACCTTAACCACACCACAGAATTATTATTCGAACAAGAGACAAGTAGTCTCTTGATTCATTCAAGTTGTTTTTATTTCAATTATTTTATTCCAATCATTATTCAATCATTTTTGTTTATTCGAAGTTTGTGGAACTGCCTTTACAATCCCTCCCCGCTACACCGCTAGCCCACCGAGCGCTAGCCGAGCCGAGGGCACGGTTAAAAAAATCGTACTGTACATGCATCTAATATTTTCCATTGTAACATTTTCCTACTTTTGCAATTCTAAATAACCACCTCCTATGCTACTCTTGGGAAGGTATAAAGTGTCAACTGGGAGAAAGTATGTGATAGTTATCGGGTACCGTTTATTCTAGGTTAGGTTGATGTAATAATATAAATAAAAAAGGGTGTATATATGTATGAGTATATTATTCCAGGAACGAAAGGGCCAAGCTTGGTACTCATGTGACTATAAGAACAAATTTTTTTGTTGGTAAATCACCCATAGCGCACATAGGGATGTGCTGGAAAGCGGAATATATGGAAAATCAGTGATACTATAAAAATGTTTTGTGTACAAAAAATAGTAACTAATATTTTGTGCAGGAAAAAGTAAAAAATGTTCCGTAGTAAAGCACGAGTGTACCAGTTCCTGGGAGTATAAAAAAGCTATCATTTTGAAGTCACGTGTAATTTTATTAAGCAGTAGAGGGTTCCGACCCCTGCTCGCTTCGCTAGCCAACCCCCCGCGGTGTCTCGCGTCGAAGAAAATGCAAACAGGTTATTTTATATAAATAGGCCCTACTATTAAATTCTAATATGTCTTACTTGTTTTAATTAGGGTGTAACATAGTGGATTCATATTTTTAAATTCCTTATTTATTAAGGGTTTATTCTCTAGTTTTAAGGAAAGTATAACAATCAATATTTTTACTACTTTTCACTCCTTAGCAGCACGTGACAAAATGTCAATCTATGATAATTTTTTTATGTATGTTGTAAGAAATAAAATGTACAAATGTCTGCTCACTAACTTTAAGGAAAATATATAAACATAAATTTGGATTGTTTTAGGGGTTGTTATCACACTTTCACCACTTAGTAGCACGCGGCAAAATGCAAATCTAGTTGACTTTTTCTATGTATCTTGTAAAAAATAAATGTACAAAATTTCAGCTCTCTAGCTTTAAGGAAAGTATAACAATTAATATGTATTGTTTTATGGGTTATTTTAAACCTTAAATAAAAATTAATTCTAGCCTATGTTACTCAAGGATAGTGTAGCTTTTTATTGGTAAAAATATTTTTTCAATCGGTTCAGAAGTTCCAGAGATTACCCCCTACATACAAACAAATAAACAGAACAAATCTTACCTCTGTAATAATCCCAAAGCTAAGATTTTAAATAATGTTAAATGTTCAAATCAAATTATTTCGTATATTTTATAACAGCAGTTGTAATAAAGGTTAAAAGAACCAGCAGGGCTCAGGTCTACACTTTAATAAAAACCTAACCTAAAAATTAGAAATTTAAATAATTGCTTCAAGTTTGAAATCAGCAGTTTGATGTTCAATTGATGTTCAAATTTCACCGTTGGGTTTCTTTTGAAATTCTACATCGAAATGATGTATCACATGATCACCTTCCTATTTAAAAAAATAAAAGTTACATTCAAAATGGCGGATCCAAGATGGAGGATAATTTTTTTAAACCACGCTGAAACGTAGAATCTTATCCTATGTGTCCAGGATTAAAATTTCAAATTTGTATCTTTATTTGTTTTACAATTATTTATGGGGTCTGGAACTTCTTAACACTTTATAGATACCTCTCTACATATCTATAGATACTTGTGCTCTACCTATTTATACCTATAGATACCTCTCTAGATATCTATAGATACTTGTGCTCTACCTATTTATACCTATAGATACCACTCTAGATACAAATAGATGCACGTGATGTACCTATACCTGTAGATACCTCTCTAGATATCTATAGATACTTGTGCTCTACCTATTTATACCTAGATACCTCTCTAGATACAAATAGATACACATGCTCTACCTATACCTTTAGATACCTCTATAGATATCTACAGATACTTGTGCTCTACCTATTTATACCTATTGATACCTCTCTAGATACAAATAGATACACGTGCTCTACCTATACCTGCAGATACCTCTCTAGAAAATCTCCAAATATAACTAAAAGGTTGATTTAAACTAATTACATTTGACTAATATCAGTATACAAATTTAACTTTTTTAAAGCTGCTCAAACTGTAAATGTGTGGATATAGTGAAGTATAGGAGGCATTGACGTTAAGGACTTCCAGTCTCCTACTGGTGGAACCTTCAACGTAAATCCACCACCAAAACCAGAACAATACTACCTTTCCGTCTACGTACACTTCTGTTAGGAAAAATATCATGGTTGATTACTGATCAGGTCGAAACATTTAAGAAGTACATGTTCTGATTTTAAAATAACAATCCCGAAACAATACTGCCCTTTCTATAATTCATTATTCTCTAACACAGAAATAACCCACTTTTTCTAAATCATCCTCCAACTAAAATCCAGCCGAGTTTCAACTAATCACCCATACTCAGGTAACTAAACAAAAAAATAACTCATCACTATAGCAACCTGAACAGATTGACACCGATTACCAGCTGTTTTCATTCACCTAGAGTCGTCTGAGGTTTCATGTACATTGCTTCATAAAAGTTGAAATAAAGGATTTCAAGATCCAACCGCTTGTATGTATATGATTTGTCCATTCATTTAGAAATTCCCTATTTGAATGACATCAAAGGTCCTATCTCAAGAATGATCTGCCCTTCGTGGAGTAAAAGAGTAATTCAGATCAAAGGGCAAGTTATCTTTAAATCGTTACAAAGCGTCAGACCCTTTTGAATAAGATATCGTTGTAGGAGCTACAAGTAGTCCACTAAAGGAAAGAACAATTTATTTAACTTTCGACTGATTCTTCTGTTAGATCAATCTGAAATAACAAACACAGCACTTAGTTTTAACATCAGTATTATTTGTGATTCAAACCCTTCCTCCATTGCTGGTCACCAAAAACGCACGTTAACACGATTTGGGTTTAGAACCACGTAGGAGCACTAAAGTTATTATGTTGATCAATACATTTTTACTGACAAACATTTATTCTCTTAGCAAAATAACAGTCTCCACCTTTGCTGACAACTTGCTCCAAACAATGTATGTTTTGTGTGATGTAACGACATGAAACTTGAAATACGGCAAAGAAACAATTAACCTTCAGACAAGAAGTTTGACAACTTTGTCAGCAACGAGAACAATTTGCTGAAGTTTAGTTCATCGTTCATTTTCATCAAACCAATTAAAAGCCAATTACCCAACGTCAAAGAGTCGATGCAACAATTATTTAGGCAAGAAATTGCTAAGTTTCATATTAATTGAATCCATTACTCGTGTTGATTGGTTCTAATATTGTGGCACATTTTTTTACATAATCCTTCATTAAATAAAAGAAATTAGAAAAATCATGTTTACTGTTCTTGTTCATAAAAAAAACGAATTTCATCAAAAATTCTACATTATTACAGGTGAAGTTACAATACACCTCCCTGCATATCTTTGCACACGACGTTGATCATAGTAGTGATGTCAGCCTAAGCACATTGAACTGACAGCCCAGGCAGCAGGCACTTTTACCTGGAAACAATGCGGGGGATGCGGAATACTACCCAATGGAAAACTACCCCCCCAGGTGAAACGTGACGTCACGAAATCTGCCAACTAACCAATATGGGAGCCGTGTCCGCGACTGGAATACTACCCCCCCTAGCAAAAGCGGGACGCCGGAATACTACCCCCCGGAAAACTACCCCCCCCCCCAAGCAGTTTCCCACAATTATACTGTTATCGGCAACATACTGTGACTAAACAGTTTAGGTTAGTCCTCTAGTTTTTTTTATTCTAATTATATCGAAACTTGAGTGTGCGTGACTGGAAAAGTGCCCCCCCCCCCGATCTCTGACGTCAAAATGACGTAGGAACCTGCTTGGGGGGGTAGTTTTCCGGGGGGTAGTATTCCGGCGACCCACAATGCGGGAGAGATGAAACTTGGTAATATAGTGCATTTTGACATCCTAAAAAACATACTAAGTTTGCGACCCCCACCACTTTGAGCTTACGCCGCCATCTTGGAAAATGGTGGCCGAATAACCGTTTTTTTCCCAAATAACTTCAGTTGAGTGCGTCCTGAATAAAAAGTTACGTATAAAAATAGTAGGAAAATTCATTCTCTAAAACTTTTGTTTCGACATTATTTTTCTTAGAAATAAACGCTTTTTGAGTTAAGTGCCATCTTGTGATGTGTATTAAAAACTGCACGAATGCGCTATTATCACCTGAAATTGATGAATAATTTATTATAATTTGTATTATATTATTGAACTTTTATTGCTATTATTTGTTTTGTAATAATAATAGTAATGATTATTATTATTATTCGTCGTGCTAGCTTACATACCATCCGTGAGGTAAAGTTAATGGGGAGTTTTTTGTTTTACTGTGGTTTTATTTGTAAAAAGTGCATGATTGCCTTGCAATTGAATTTGAATTTTTTATAAATTTGATGTATTATTATTATTATTATTATTGTTATTAATGTTTGTTTAAATAATAATAGTTATTTCTAAATAAGAAATGTATGTTAATTTACATTGCTTACACACTTGTTTTTGTTTACACAATAGTTTATTTTAATAATAGTAATTCTAATTTGTATTATATTATTGCTATTATTTGTTTTGTAATAATTGTAATAGTAATAATAATTTTTCATTGTACTAGTTTCGAAGAGAGAATAAAACGTCCAACAGCTGTTTTGCTCCGAATTTCTTGTATAAGAATGCAGCCCTTCCAATTTTCATGTGTGACAAAAATGACCTGTTAAGTGTTACGGCGCGTAAATTATTAATGTTATGATTATCATTTTTCGAAACGTGTACAGTGAAAAATAATATAGTAATAATATAATACAAATTATAATAAATAATTCATCAATTTCAGGTGATCATAACACGTTCTTGCAGTTTTTATAAATACTGTACAAAACACAAGATGGCACTTCACTCAAAAACTGTTTATTTCACAGAAATCTTTTTGAAACACGAGTTTTAGAAAATGAAATTTTCTATAATTTTTATAAGAAACTTTTTTTTGGAACTTAAGTTATTTAAAAAAAACTGCTATTTGGTCACCATTTTCCAAGATGGCGGCGTAAGCTCAAAGTGGTGGGGGTCGCAAATTTAGTATGTTTATTAGGATGTCAAATGTACAATATTACCAAGTTTGATCCCTCCCGCATTTTTTCCAGGTAACTTCATTTTTAACTCCCTGCTGCCCGGGCTATGATTGAATGTTGAATTGTGAATTCAAAACTGTGGATGTTTATTCTTTGTAATTTTTATTTTGCTTGCGATGTGATTTAGTAGTTTTACTAACTGTAAATATACAAATTTTATGCTTAGGTTGATGTTTTACTTTGTTCGTAATTTATATAATCAAGGTGGTCTTTTTAAGTGTGCTGCCAGTGGCATTTCTGAAATTATTGATTTTACACCGGAGTTTAAATGTGTGACTTCACCTCAATTGATTTGGGCAATAAAAACCAATTTGTGCAATTTTTTTAATTATAGTAATTTTCCAACATTTTTATTAATTTCATTTTTAACTTCCCGCTACCAATAAAGGGAAGTTATTGATTTCGGTCCGATTTTCGAAAGTCGAGTTTTCATTAAATCTCCACGTTTTGAGGTCCCAGGAAGCCATTCTGACTATTCCCGCCGAGGTGTCCGACCGTGTGTGTGTGTGTGTGTGTGTGTGTGTGTGGGTGTGTGGATGTATGTGTGTAAATAAATTTTTGTCGTACAGTTTCTCAAAAACGAATCAACCGATTGAATTCTACGACATGTCATTCGAAAGGGTGTATCAAAACTTAGATCTGATTAGATTTGAGAGTTAATCCATCGAGCCAATCCGAAGAAATTAAAAAAAATAACCTAAATTTTTTTTGGAATTTTTATGTTTTTTAAAAATAACTTTAAAGCGTGCGAAAAAATCATAATAAAACCATGTATACATTTTTTGTGCTTAAAAAACTGCGTCGACTGCTTTTTTGAAAATGAAAATCGGACGACGCATTCAAAAGTTATCGTTGTTTAAAAATTCACAAATTTTCGTTTTTTGGTATTTTTTTGTATTTTTTTAACATATCTTCCAGATTTCTCAACCAATCAATATAAACCTGTACATTTTATTTTTGTGCTTTAAAAACTGCGTAGAATGCTTTTTTAAAAATGAAAA
>JAGFPH010002115.1:63233-89643 GCA_018207615.1 Philaenus spumarius | reverse complement strand
CTTTTTTAAAAATGAAAATCGAACGACGCATTCAAAAGTTATCGTTGCTTAAAAATTCACAAATTTTCGTTTTTTGGTATTTTTTGGTAATTTTTTAACATATCTTCCAGATTTCTCAACCAATCAATATAAACCTGTACATTTTCTTTTTGTGCTTTATTGGTATTTTAACAAAAAAACTTATTTTAAGCGTTTAAAATTCAAACTAAGCGGGAAGTTCTAGGGTTGGCCTGCACGGTCAACCAATTTCCAGATTTTTTTTATACAAACCTAATCGTTAATGTGTAAATTATACTTAAAATTTGGGTGTAGGATCTAAAAATATAAATCCCATTTAAAAATTGCGTGAAATGGCATGTTTTATCAAGTCAGGCTATAAATTTTACAAATTAAAAACATAGTAACTAATAACAATATTTTAATAACCGGTCGATAGATATAGGTGAAAAACTCTTTTTTAAACTGACTTCAGCTATTAAAATAAAGTAGATTTGTAAAACTATGCACTTCTCTTAGTGAGATTTGATCACAACATGTCATTTCAAGCATATTTAAATGGGAATTACTTGTTTACCTACTACTCCAAACTTAATGGAGCATTTCAAAAATATCAAAATCAAAATTTCAAGTCCATTTTTGAAACGGTTGAGTTTGTGAAAAAGCAAAGAATAAAAAGTCTTAGAGATGATTGTAAAATACATGAACGGAATTGAGGTTTCTGTAAAGAAATTTTAAAGCTGCAACTTGACAATCGGATTACGGTCCCGAAACGCGTCATAACATTTCAACGACGTAAATAAGTCACATGACGGACCAATAACAGGTAATATTTAATAATATTATTATTATATTATCCTATACATTATTATAAAAGTAGTGTTTGACAATTAATAATTTCTTGACACAATACACATCCAGTAGGTGATCAAAATTGGCACAGTAGTTCCCGTTTTTTATTTATTAAGAATTTTACTATCATAATTTGTTAGGTTTTCAAGCATTTATGTATTGTATAAGTTATATTCCATTTTTATTTAAGATAAATTCTCAACAGTCGGCACTACAAAAACTTTCCTGGGGGCTGGGTCAAATAACCAGAGCAGTCTCTTTTGGAGTAATCAGACCCGCTCTTCGGTACGTGGGCACACTTGGGAATTGGTTAGAGGTAAAATGATTATTTCTAACAACAACTTTACAAACTTGGTGTAACGATATGATCGTTACGATGTAGGAAAACAAAAATACATAGTTTTTATTTAAGAGGTTTTAAATTTGGAAAGTCTTTACTTTATCACAAAAATTTGACCTGGTCCTGATTTTGGTGTGTGCCCATCCGCCCAGCAATCAGATGATATAAAGTTTTTAGGAATGTATCTTGACAGAAAAGTTACAAGGAAGTAAGTTGAAGTCTAAATTACCGTATTTGATAAATATCTGTAACTTAAAATGTACTACAAATGTTATATCATGATTTTATACACATTCCAGAGTAAAATCTGCTATAGAGTACTTAAGAGGGGCCTGTATAGATACACTTTTGCCTTTATTTAAACAACTAAATATGTTTCCCTTAAAAATGTATTTATCTATATATAGTAATACAGATTCTTTGTAGCAGGAGAGGAAATACTTCCAATGTTCAAATTTATTATATAACATGAAGTACTGCCCATATGGATATAAAAACATCAAAGGTTAATAGAATTTGCTTTCAAAAAGTCTGTTTTATACAAGGTGTCAAGTAAGTAAAGTGCCAAACTTCGGAGTATGGTTCTATGGGTGAAAATAAGAAAAACATTTCATATACACATAGCCCCGAAAACGCTTTGTATTCCAGATATCCGCCATTTTGATTTTTGTACAAAATAATTCATACTAGAGAACGGTTTGACTGATTGAGATCAAACTTGGTACACAGTTTAAATCTAGCAATGATATATCTCAAGAAAAATAATCGATTAAATCCAATCATGCGTTTAAAAGTGGCGGCTGTTTAAAAATTTCAAACCTAAATTACTATAAATTGGATTTAATCGCTTATTTTTCTTGAGATACATCATTATTCGGTTAAACTTCTTGCCAAGTTTGAACTCAATCGGTCAAACCGTTCTCTAGATATGAATTATTTTGTACGAAAACAAAATGACGGATATCAAGAAAACGAAGCGTTTTCGGACCTATATGAACTTTTCTCATTTTTTCCCATAGAACCATTCCCCGAAGTTTGGCTGTGTAACTGTACTTACGGGACATCCTGTACATTGGTCCTAAAATATTTAATGAATTGATTTTAGAAATCAGGAAAGAAACAAAGATAACAAAGTATTTGTCGCGAGTGAAGGGTCGGCTTTGGGATTTGGAGTACTGCGATGGATTATTTAAGAATCTGACATATTGAATGTTTATAGCTTTGGTTAATTTGGTTTGTGATTATATCTATTCTACGTATGGTGGTTTATTAAATTTGATGTATGTGTGAGATGCATTGATGTGTATATGTGAATAAATATGTGTATTTAGATTTAGTTTTTTTTTTTTTTTGACTTAATTATAGATAAAGTTGCTAAGATACAACACCGAAGGGGTAGCACGTTATTTTGTAAGTAAAGTTTAAAATTACAAAATTATTTTGTATTTGTTTAAGATGTTTATTATTTTGTATTTAGCTTATTATTTTGTATACACTAACTATCAAAAACTGATGATTAGATATTTCCCAACAAGTAAAATTTATATAAATGAAAATAAATGTTATTATTATATTTGATAGAATAAACATTGAACACAAAATCTCACAACCAATACGTTTATTAACTCAAACGCGTTTCAACGACAAAGTCTCCATCTTCAGTGATGCACGAGCTAATAGTCAAACTATAACTAACTTGTAGTGACTTACTGTAGCTCGTGCATCACTGAAGATGGCGACATTGTCGTTGAAACGTGTTTGAGTCAATAAAGGTATTACTTGTGAGATTTTTTGTTCAAGGTTTATTTTCTCAAGTATATCTTCTCACAAGTCAAGCTCAATATTTATTTATATTATTCCATATGTTTACATTTTTTCCATTACCTCTTTTTTCCGTGATATAAATATTACTATAATATGTAAAAATTGTATAGCAATGGGATTCTCTCTCCAACACACGCAGTCACATACACAATTTAATAGTGACTGTAACAACCGATAACAGACATGTTATTCGTGTAAATATCCGTTACATATAACGTACTGCTAATGTTCTCGTTTAATATTGTTATATCTATATTAGGTTAAGGTACATGTAATATACTTGCAGATGTACAGATAACAAACCTGATAAGGTATTGTTCCTGCTTCTATGAGAGAGTTATTGTACCCAACCTTACAGAAGCGTGAAGGAGTTCATGTCATTTATTGTCAAGGGGTTGTACGATTGTTATCAGTTCTATATCGCAGTGATATCTATGTGTAATGGTGTGTTATCTAACAGCTGTCTTATCGGCACTGAACCATCTGCTGGAGAAGGTACAAGGTTTTTATTGATAACGAAGAGTGGTCGGCAATATTTTTACTCCAGTAGGTTACTAATAAAATCAGTTCTGGAATGAAAGTGGTTGTGGCAAATTGTTGGATTTGGTGTTACAGGAGTCCTTATAATAACTATTCGCGTCACTTTGTCGTAAATGTTTGCAAATATTAGTGATAAAACTGTAAATGTAGGTGCTTTTGGTGAACACAAATCTAGAAGTGAGATATCGAAATAAATCTTCCCATACATTAAAATTAAATACAAAACAAATTTGATTTTGACCTTTCTTTGGAATTGTTTAATATAAGTATTTTTAAATAAATTATACTAGGCGACCCCTGCGTGCTTCATACGCCTCCTCTCTTGCTACATCCGTTCACAAATTGTATAATTTATTTTCATAAATTTGTAGGATTAATCATAACATTAGAACTATCTGATGGTAAGTAAAATTTAATGACTAAATAGAAATATAAGAAGAAGTTTAAAAAAAGATTAAAATCCAAACTACAAATTTAAACTAAAATTGTTTCAAAATATAAAATCAGCTGTTCATGGGAGAACATTTAAGAAACAGCCTGTATGAAAATATATAGTTACAGTGTGAGCCAAAAGAAACAGTACTGAAATTTTAATAGGAATACATTTTTTATTTTTAGACAAATATGCAAAGTGAAAAAAACATGGACCAAGACCGGGACTTGAACAAATGACCTTAAGCATTCCGGGGTTAACGCTCTACCAACTAAGCTACCCTGATCACTAAAGATATTGGTCGATGTTATCTCACTTGTACGGTTTTACTGCATTTATTGGACCAATAATTAAATTAACTCTTGCTGAGGAAGCGTGATAGCAGGTAAATTATTATAAATTAAAAAATAATAATAAATATACAAAGTAAAAGGAAGCTGACAGTTTTAGTTTTTAACGCACACACATGTTCTATACGCCCTCCATTAAGTTTTAAACAACCCTTGTAGCGTTGTTGAAGATCTACGAACATGGTAAAAAAATTGGGTCTGCGTCGGACCAGACGGTGGAAGTTATACTTTTTTGGTCATTCGTATATTCGTATACTTTCCTATAATTTTTGAAAAAAAAATGTCCCAGCCGGGGATCGAACCAGGGATTCTAGCGTGGAAGTCGAGTGCGTTAACCACTCACCCACCGAGAGTCTTGAGGTATCTCTTGTAGAGAAAAGGTATAAAAAGGCACTTTCCGGATTTTACTCCTAACGCGTGACGCGGTTTTTCGACCGACACCCCATCCCAAATACAACAGGCACAAAGAAGTATAACTTCAAAAAAGGGTTGTACATGCGTCTATCGTATCTTGTTCTTTCTTCACGAGGCTCCGCAATGGTAGTCGGTGGCACATTTCGGAAGATGCTTTCCTTCATCATTCTCGTCAGGTGGTGAAAGGTCGGGTGAGTGGGATGTGTATGGAAGGTTTGTTCCTCGGAATATTCCACAGTTGCCAAACTTTATTTTAAGTAAATCAATCGTGGCTATAGCGGTGTGACGGATGCGCCATCTTGCTGGAGCTACTGGGAACCAAAAACCAGATTGATAACACGAAAAAACCTCTTCAGTTCCCTTGTAAAGAGTTGAAGGATGTTCTGTCTGTAACCAAAGTGATTTACTGTATTGGCATTTACGTTGTCTTCTTCAACTAACTCTCCCTGGTACGCGATCACTAAGCTGTGACTTCTCTGCGACCTCGTCAGGCTATTGAAATCCAAGAAAACGTTTAGGTGTACATCATCAGAAACCCATACCAGGAACCCAGGGTTTTCATAGTCCATTGCTAACATTGAGGGGCGATAAACTATTCTGTCTTTGTTGTCCCTTACCAATGTATTTCTTTTCGTTAATCCACCAAGGGTTGTAAACATTTGTCGCAAAGACATATTACTGATGATTATTTTCAAAGATGTCCGGTGAAATCTTCTTTTCGGAGACTGTAATACTTGCCTAAGAACTCTACTGTGGTTTCCATTAGTATAGCGACCATTTTTGGACAGCAAACGTACCCTTTAGGCTGAGTCAAAAATACCCCGTACAACAAAACTTGTCAACAACACTCATAACTATCTCATTACTTGGCTGCTGTTAGTAAAATTGAAACTCTACTGCGCTTCAAAATACGACCACAGGAACCTTCTGTTCCTTATGAGCGAAAATAATGATCTACGCAACAATTTCTCTGGAGTGGTAAAAAAACATTACAACGTTAAGTAACCTTAAACGAGAAAGTAATAATAAACAACGTTGCGTGGGAACTGTTGTTCCGAAAACTCACCACAGCTACCGTTTATTTTGTAGAGTTCTGGAACAGCTCGTGTATTAGTATAGATACTATAGTAGTCTGTATTTGAAACCTATTCACCTAATTTATTGATATGTGGATATTATTTATACTTAATCTCCATTTATCAGAATAGAATTGCGAACCAGTTCTGCAAACATTTGCATACAAATTATACCAGATATGGGTTTATAAAGGCAATTTAACTTTAGTTTTTTTTCCATTACTGTTAATCTCATTACAGCTCTGTATGTTCTGTCCAGTTAATCTCTTCAATAAACGATTTAAGTCATTATTATTTGCAATAAAAAAACATTTATTTACTATTTATTAAATTATCTGTATTTCCTTTTTAATGCTTGTTGATTCCAACATCGTTGTAGTTTAATCATGTCTGTGTGACACAGTCTTAAACCTCCTTTATATCGTCATTTACTTGGAGCTGCTCATTATTATTTAAAATGCAAAATAAAAGAGAAATATAAAAAATTAAAAATGTATAATTAACTCATCTTTTTTAACTTTGTTACAATAAATAATTTTCGTTTATCTTTATTTTTTAATTTTATTATTTGTTTCCAATTAAGACATCAAAACGTTCAATGTTAAAATAGTATAAAAATAATTAACATTGGACCACTGGGTCTCACAACACATAGGGGCCTACATATTAGTAACTTATATCTCTCTAAAGAGAAAAAAGAAAATTATTTTTAAAAATATGCATTGTTTTTTGACATAAAAATCACACTGTAATTCTTCATCGACTTTTGCGATTTATCTACTGTTTTTCTAAAAGCATCACAAGTTCCAAGGGTTATGCATCGAAAATTAACCACAATTTCATTTGTGTTACCACTCATTGTTCAATATATCAGTTTTTACTTATAATTATTTGGCCAATTTAGGAACATCTTTTATTGTACATTTTATATTGCTAATTAAAATTGTTCAGCGTTTTTCCTTTTCTGTGTAATTTCCTGAATTTAAATAACATCTGGTTTTATTTGTTTCAATTAATGTTTAGTTTCATTTTGTTGAACATTTTGATTTTAACTTTACTTATTTGTTACGTGGAAGGATGACATTCAATAGAAATTGAACATTTTTCTTAAGACATGTGATTTATACATATTTTATTCAAACTTCACTAAACTTATGTACTTTAGAATTTCTATAGTTGCTATTATTTTTATAAATAGTTCCATCTCACTCTACAAGCTCATATTTTATTAATAGTTCAACTGAACACTCCGATAACGCTGACCTTCTCAAAAGACGTCAACCTTCCTCGCCTGATGAACGAGAAAAGTCTTGAATTATAATTTTTAACGAAACTGTTTTTGATTTAGAATGTTATTATTTGTGCAATATTAAATAGCCAACAAAGCATTTCATTTATCCTGTAGACAATAATATAACTAAACAAGACACGTTAAAAAAATTTAATAATAGAACAAAGCAATTACACAGAACTCCATTGAATCATTGACAGACATAAAACACAAAATAGCACCATATGTGCTCTTCAAAAATAAATTTTAAAATGTGTAAATAGCATTCAAACAGAGGCAGTTACATTTAAACTGATTTTTTTAAATAGCAAGGTCTCGGCAGTGATGGAAGCCGTCACACCACAGATATTATTATTTGGTTTTCACAAATAAATACTTTTAATTGCAAATATTGATTAAACCCCATAACACGACTAGTGAACACAGAAATTGGATGATGACTACCTCATTAAGTCAATCAAAGTCCTGGTGTATAAAAACTCATCCACAGAATAAAACGATACAAACGACAGAAAACATCTGCCGAAGACTGTCTTTTTTTTAAGATTTACTATTTTGTATTTTTCAACCTTATCTGCAAGTTTAAAAAAATAATGCACCTGTTTGTAAAGGAAATTTACAATATAAATTACCCTGTGATGTTTCAAAAGACAGACACAATCATTTCTGGTGATATAAGTGTGTACGAGGTTGTTCTGCACGTGATCTCACTTAAACAAAATATAAGATCACTTCCAGTACATACATACTTGGAATTATAAGTACTCTTCCTGCCATAAGCCTAATAGGTTTCGTTTACAAAAAAAAAAAAAACACTATTTGCATATTTTAAACTAATTCCGTGTGGATACACAAGCGTAGTAGGCTGTTAAAGAATTACAATACTGTTTTATATTTCGCAGAGCAAACGCTCATAAACTAATTTTAGAACTGATGCTAAACATGATCATTCCATTGGAGCTTATTATCGATAAGGATGCCCAAGAAATTTGTTGATTTCTTCGATTTCTCTTTCTCCCACGAAGACATTCGGTGCCTGATTGTGGCTTTCCTTCAGACCAAAATAGATGCAGTTTGTCTTATCGAAATTAATTATAAAAGTGTTTTCAGCGAAGGTCAAGTAAGTCAAAATTAAATTTTCATTTTACTTTTCCAAGTAAGAAGCTGATCCAAATCGATTTAAGGTCAATATTTCAAATAATTTAACATCCGGTGCATTAAATGTGTTTACCATGTACAGGGATATTATAGGCCTATATATCGATGTATCGAAAACATCGATGTTTAGGATACGATACATCGAAAAAAATTCAATATAATTATATGGGTCCAAATTTCTTCGATTCATCGATGTATTTTCATTCGATGTATCGAATGGTTCAAGAATTCAATCTACTCTACCATGCGTAGGTTAATTGAGTGGTTTATATCAATATCACAGTATTGAAACACCACAGTATTAAAGAAATAAACAAAATTAACGATTGAAATTGTAGTTTCTCTCTTTGACTCTTCTCAGTTTACCAATTTGAAGCTTCAGTTTTAAAATAATCCAAATGTGCATTTGATTTCAGAATCGAGGTTCCAATACTTAAAAATGCAAAACTTACACCCGTTGTTTTTACTTTAATAATCTTCTTAAGAAAAACACATTTTATTTAATTGCGTCCGTGTGTATATTTCATGTAAACCAACAATACACGATTCTTGATTGGCATTGCCACTAAAACTATAATCCGAATCATACTGTTTTCTTTTTAAATTTTCTTATCGTTTTTAGATTTTTTCGAACGTTACAGCCTCTTGGCTTCTTTGTTTGATCAGTGTCTTTTTTAAAATTTTAAATAGCAGTTATTAATTTTTAGAGCAGAAGAGAAATTAAAAATCCCCATTTTTATCGTCCCTTACGCAAAGAATTCTTAACACCTACAACTGGTTTATATTTCGTAGGAATTCCACAACCTCTTAGCTTCTTTATTTTATTGTAAAAGCCAGTTATTATTTTTTAATGCAGAAGAAACTTTTCAAATCTCTCGTTTTTATCGTATCTCACACGAAAGAATTATTGACATCCGAAAGTAGTTGGTATCCTTTTTTAAGCTTGATTACTACGTTTCGACGTATTTCCCTTCTGTAACTATCGAACAGATAAATTTAAAAGTAATAAAACTTCCTTTAAAATCTCGCAACGATCAAGAAAAAAATAGTATCTTATAATTTTTTTTTAAGTTCAGTTATTCTTAATGTTGCAAAACATTCCCAACCTTAAGGTTCGAGATTTCAAAAACTAGTTTCTGTACTAGTGTATACAGAAATAAGTGTAATATATATATTTTTAAATTTAAAACAGCTATTTAAATTATACTTGGCCAGTTAAATTACACAGAGTAATTCGTTTAAAAGTAGCTCATCTACAGTTAAGTGCAAATAAATGTTTAAATTAACCGTTCTATATAAATGACAAGAAATACGTTTCTTAGCTCGAAACTTTTAATAAGTTTTATTTTAAAGAGAAGAATAAATGAAAATATTATTACTACTACTAAAACTTAAAATATGCAATACTAACATTTACATAATTTTAACGTGTTCAATAATATATTTAAAATACTCGGTTGTATAATTTCAATAAATACCGAAGGCTAAACGTTTTAAACAAATACAAAATACATTTATTAGATGACGAGTGTGCAATTGTTTGGTTTTGCTCTCTCTAAAATGGTTTAATGTTTATTGTTCCTCTGGCAGGAACGGGAAGAGATCGTGTTGGATTTTCCTTGACCCCTAAAGGGTCATAACGTGTCTCTTACGAACCGAGTGGTCAATTCCATTCACTAGTGATTTAGAGAATTTTGCCTTATATGGAAAATTCCCGTTTTCTATGTAACATGAGCAACGTACCCATTGTTGTTATTTAACCGCGGCTGTGACATTTTGTCGGCGATAATGTTTCAACACGTGTGTCATGTGAATTTACCAACACTTTGGTCCATACATACTCAAACGTTCTATGTTAAGGTCATGCCTGTTATTTTATAACTTTTCTACGGTTATTGGTATTGAGCCTCCAGAAGAAGTTACATTGGTGAAAGAGAGTGGGAGAGAGGAGAAGAATTGAGACAGTGATCTTGTAAGCACATTGCACACTTTAATCCCCGTCTGCCTATTACGTCACAAGTCAAATTTGTGGAATGACTGTTTTGGGGAAATGGTGAAGTTTGTATTTTGAGACCCAATGATTCAATTTAAATTCAGCTCAAAATTAACAAATTGTTCTTTCTCAGTCCTCGATCACTGAATCATGAAAAAAGAAAGCAATCGCGGGACTGCCGACAGAAGTGAAAACTGTAATGAATATAAATCGTTGGTTTAGTATAAAATTTGATTAAGTAAACTATTTTAATACGACTTGCAGAATGAGGAAGCACAATGTCCATTTCAGAGATATTACCATAAACTATTTTAATACGACTTGCAGAATGAGGAAGCACAATGTCCATTTCAGAGATATCACCAAGTTAACTATTTTAAAACAACTTACGAAATGAGGAAGCAAATGTCCATTTCAGAGGTATTACCAAGTTAACTATTTTAACACATCTTACGAAATGAGGAAGCACAATGTCCATTTTAGAGGTATTACCAAGTAAACTATATACTCTGCTATACACATATGTATATATAATATGTAGAGCGTGACGGAAAATCCGTGACGGTAAAATCCGATTCACCACCCACAAAATTTTATGGACGCGATGCGTCAATAGACATTGTCACTTTAAAATTATAGATGGTTGCGAAAGAGATTGATCATAATTACGCACGGAAGGTTATATCTATACATAAAAGGAAGAAAAGTATGCTTAATTTGTATGTGCGTTTGCTATGGACGCCCAGATCGTTTTACGGATCGCGACCAAACATGCAGTGGTTAATTTACACTTGAGCGAGCTAACGCCGTAAATATTACTTCGTTTATTTGCATTTGAGGGGTAAAAATGTAGCAACTACCTGACAACAATATAACTTTAATTCCAGTGAAAACAAAGAGCTAAATGTTCCAATTGTTTCGTATGTAAACACAAAACAAATTGAATCCTGATGTTTTGATTATTTGCATTTAAGAGATAGTTAAAATGTTGTACATTTATTTCATAAACGTAAACCCATTGAATGTCGGTAAGTACCATCTAAGGGGTTAAAATTGGGTACCGATAACTACTTCTATACAATAAATATAAATACCACTAACTCTCGACAAGCTATATACCTGAAAATTGGTCCATATTATTCATAAGTGATTTAAATGAAAGAACACACATCTGTATTTCTATTACCTAAGTCTAAGAGCTGAAATGCTACAACTAATAAAACATTAACAACTACCCTGCATAATAAATTCAAAAATGGTGCGTGTGTCAGAAAGTTTGTACACGCAGAAGAAGTGGAACGTCTTTATAAACCGTTACCAAAAACGGGATTTTCAAAATGTTGACCTTAAAATCGTTGCCCCGAAGCGCTGCGATAGTTTCTATATCATAATCGGTTATCCCGTACACAAATACCTAATATACCATACACCAAACGTGTTTTTTTTAACGTTGGCTAAAAATCGTGATTCCGACGCGCTTTGATTCTTTAAAAGTCAAAATTAGGTTTCCCGTACCAAAAAAAAAAATATACAAAACGATACCTCAAACGGTCTTTACAAAATTCTATCCCAAAATAGTGACTCCGAAGAGTTATTTCGTACCCAAAAACATATAAAGTAATACCCCACAAGTTATTTAAAAAATGTTGACCTCAAAATCGTTGCCAAAAAGTGCTACGACTATTTAAGGCTCGGCTCCCTAAATTTTAAACGGCGAAGTTGGGTACCAATTTCAATGTTAAATAACCTAAACATACCTTCACTTTTAAGCATATTTTTGTGTTATTTTTGCCAAAAATCGAAAGCTGTATTTGTTTTCTTAAAGTAAAATAGATTGTGGGTGTTGATTGCTAAGGTTTTTTGCAGTATCTCTTTTTGCAAATGAGAAAAAATTTATAAAGTTTACTACTTTTTACTATTTATATCATACGTTTATGAAAACGATAAAACGGTTTTTGAAAATATATTCAGCAATCAACATCCACATATGACAGTACTTCAAAATGAAACCAAACTTTTAAATTTATTCCACGAATTAACGGGAAAAAATGACTTATTCTGTAGCATTGCTTTTATGGGAATCAGATTCAATATGGCGGACAGGAAGCCACCCCTTAACTGTCAAAGTCGGGTTTCCCGTACCCAAATTATTACTATTTATTACTACGGGGTTCCGTAGTAGGCTATCTATTACTTAATTGTGTGTTTGCTCTTTTTGGTTTACTACTAAACATAGACAGACACTCACACATAAACACCAACATACACAGCAATACATGACCACTTTACAACGCATAACGAAATTTTTCACTACCCTGCCTAAATAAGTTTCACTTCAATAATTCCTACAGTTGTTATGTAGCTAGATACCTAAAACTTACCACATAGATAATACTCTTATATACAGGGGGGAGGGGGAACAATTACATTTACATTATTTGCGTCTGTACATTTTTGGGCCAGGAAACTGGGATCTGAAGTCCTTTTTTCAAATTGGGTATAATGATAAGGCTAAATATTTACAAGATATTCCTTTCATTCATGTATGTGTAACTGCGAGCGGAGCCGCGAGTAACTGCTACTGTGCTGTACTCACTAGTGTGGACCTGGAAAGAACGCAACCCGCACGGCACAGTGCATTGTCTCTTATTTTAAATGCATTTCTAAAAACATCGGTCTACATCTCTTCTCTTGAAAACACGGAAGTTCTCTTTATTAAAAATTAGTAAGTGTGTTTAATTAACAAAAGAAGGATGTTACCGAGGTGATCCACTAGGAAAAGTCGGCATTTCTGATAAATCTGAGGGTTGATAGTTCCGCAAAACATATTAGTGACATGGCTAGTACAGCCGTGGCCAACGGCAACAGTCTTAGGTCCTGTAAATCTCAGGTCCACACTCGTGAGTACTATAGACAGTAGTCCTTCATAAATGTTGTTTTCCAATGTCTCTTTATAGGTCGTCCACTAGACAAGGTAGAGAGGCGCGGGGCGCAATAACCAGTTTGTTTAGTTTTTAAATTAAACATTAGAAGTGTAGTTTTTCCAGGAAGAAAGAGAATTAATTAAAATTCTAACCTCAAACCTTCATCTATTAGGGTGGTAAAGTGGCGCGGGAACGTCGAATACATTACATACTGTAGTGGACGAAGGCGCGGTCTGAACTTCTTGGGTTCGGATATTTTCGAGTGTACTCGGGAAAATTCGTACCTAACCAACCCTTATATGGGCAGGTGTTCTACAGCATTCAGCCCTGGTCTACAGCAGGGCTCTATAACAAGGGCTATACCATTTTGCTAATTTACGATGACCAAGTAGATCACCTATAACGTCACCACGCTGACACTACACCAGCTGATAATATTTCAGTAATGTGCGCGCTGTCGTTAACTCGCTTTTGTAACTCGGTGGAAAAGCTTCAGTAAAATAAAACTTAGATATTCTTAATCTACATAAAGTACGGATTCTAACAGTATCAAAAACTTTTATTTTAACAGGTATTTCGAATTTTAATAATTGAAAATATTTGCTAATTATCGCTGACTGACATGGAAAAGTTACTAAGCGAGGAATTTTTTTATTTTTGGGTTATAAACAAACTTCCAGCGGGAAAGTTGTAGCCAATGAATTGATCTAATCTTTTCAATTACCCGGTTTGTGATAAAATGATTACATCATTATGAAATCGTTTTTAAATGAGCGCGAGGAGGTGCCGCGCCGCTAGAGCCCTAGTCTACAGTCACAACAAAGTCTTTCTAGACATGTAGCAATTCAAAACTATTTTGTAGATTCATTACTAACTAAAAATTTGTCAGCCTTTCTTATAATTTTATTTGCTTTCATTTGTGTGAGTATTTACTCATTAAAAAAAATATTTTATCTTTTAGAGAAAACTATAGCAAATATATTCAAAATAGGTAAGGTTTTGTTTCATACAAAATGTAGAAAATGTTAAATTATGATGAAAACGTTTACAAAGTTTTTATACAAAATAAAAGTGATGACAATAAATATTCCAAGCGAGAAAGAAAAATATTTGTAGGCGAAATGAAAACTGTTTGGAAAATTGTTGTAGATAAAATTAGTTGAATTTTTCCCGTAGGTCCCCTATATAATAATATCTTGTTTTAATCATACTGTATTCAAGTTGTAGGGTTTGTATTCTTTTCCCATTGGCCAGGTTGGTGAAAGTTAGTAAATATGATTTGAAACAACTAAAATAAACAGCAATTATTAAGCTAAATACTATTTACTTCACCGACTCTTTTATACTCATACGAGCTCATAAGATGGACTGATTAGTGATGGTATATTTAAATTAATTTTAACCTGATTATCAGCTGACCAGAGTAGCAGGAAAGTCGCCGCGCCGCGCCTATCTACCGATCAAGTGCACGACCAGCTTTATTCTGCATTTGCAAAAACCTCCTCATAAAATGTCTCTACAAAATGCGGTTCAAAAGAGCTTTAATACTGTCACACACAGACGGACTGACATTACGAACTATAAGGATGCAGTTGCGGGCAAGGTTTAAGTTGAGAAAAGCGATAATTCAATTAGTAAATTCTGAAATATTTTCCCCTCGATTGCACACAGTAATGGCACAATTCTCTTACTGAAGACATTATACGGATGGAATACACATTATGAGAGTTGAAATGAGATTAACAGTCATGGAAATACTAAAGTTAGATTGTCTAAATAAACCCATATCTGGTGTAATTTGTATGCAAATGTTTGCAACACTGTTACGCAAGCCTATTCTGGTAAATGGAGATTACGTACAGTCACACATCAATAAAGTAGGCGAACGAATTAAACACTGCCAACATTATTAGCCACACTATCGCATAAACAAGTAACAATTTGTTTGTCCTGAATTCGCTTCTTTCTATCGAGGTAATCTATAAAAATATTATTCGAAAACTCTTTTTGAGTAAATTTTTACAACGTTTGCAATGATAATTTGAAAATGTATTTCGAAAATTACTGAGAAATCTATAAAACTTCAAGATTTACTTGTAGTCCATATGCGAAGTGAAATTCGCACTTACAGCTTATGTATTATAATATATAAATATCATAGTAAAATGCATGGCTTTAAATTGACGGGAAAACAATTAAAATTAATTTAAAAGAAAGTTTATGACTATAAGTATTTGTTTGGTAAAATCAGGGTTCATACTACTTTACTATTGTCCTCAGATATTTTAGAGGAAATTATGATTTGGGAGGAGGGGAGTAGCGGTGATCTAGATCATGCTGTATGACCAATAGCGTCAGAGATTTTGCGTGAATGACAGTATTTTGTATATAATAGAGGTGATTATCAAATTTCAATCAGGTTAAAGGACTTATATTAATACAAGAATTTTGATGTCAATTTCGAAATATACTGTAATTCATCATTATTATCTCAGGCAGATTAATTAGATACACATAAGAAATACATAATTTTAAAAAAAAATTTAAACAGACTTTATCTAGGCTTACCTAACTATGCTGACGGGGATTTTTAACTCGGTAAATGTGTACAATTTATATGGATTATAAAACAGTAGGCCTATTTGTTAAAATTGTATACAGAAAGTACCACCCACCCCCCTTAACTTTGGAACAAGTAGAAATAAATAAATGAGCTTCGGGGGTATCTATATATGACAAAGGGAGATGCATTTTGGTGTATCCGACCATTCCCCCCCCCCCCAAACCCCTTATCCCAAAATGGGGTTGAGAGGGTAATTCAAAAATCTTAAATATAAACTCCCATCAAAATACCTCATTTTAGAGGGCTTGATAAATAAATAAGAGTGGCACAAATCAGAGGTCTCTGTCTTAACCCTGTAAAAAATTCAGGCCAGTCAAAGTTGAAAATATCTTATTAACACGGATTTTTAATTAGGTACGTTACAATATCTTTCTTTGGTAATAAAACTAAAGACTTACCTTAATTATAAATTTAGATTAAATGCTCAAAATGACATTCATTTACTTTTTGGTAAAAATAAAGCCTTGACTCTAAGGAACGCCTTACATTACTTAATACTTGATCATCTGACAAGCATTTTCAATCCTTGCTCTTAATTCATCTAAGTTTTAAGGTTTAGTTTCAAACACTTTACTTTTGAGGAACCCCCAAAAAAGAAGTCCAGGGGAGATAGATCGAGTGACCGAGCTATATGACCGATTCTATGATCCATCTTCCAGGAAACTGCTGATTTAAGAAATTTCGAACTTGCAAATTGTACTGAGGCGGGACTCCGTCTTGTTGAAACACGGATTGTAAGTTTTTTTAACAATTTCATTAATAGTTGGAACAATATCATTTTGTAACATATTTAAGTATTGTTCTCCATTTATGAAAAATGGTCCAACTACAGAATTCCCATTACCTGCTGTATCTAGAAACTGCAAGTTTATTTGTTCCTTTTAAGCGTATGCCAAATTGCGTAAATATTTGTTTAGTACTAGATTTTGAACGACCCTCTGATTTTATTAAATAACATGCAACGAACACTATTCCTTTCCACTAGAACATAGAGTTTGCACTATTCCACTGGAATAATAATAGTGTTTGTAATTAAAATTGTGTTAACATAAGATATTTAAAATTTGACTGGCCACCATTTTCGATAAAGTTAAGATAGGGACCTCTAATTTGTACCATTATTCTTCATTTATCAAGACCTTTAAAATGAGGCATCACTTGATGGGGGTTTGTATTTAAGATTTTTGAATTACCCTCTCAACCTCCCATTTTGGGGTAAGTGGTGAAATTATTCGGTTACACCAAAATATAAAATATAATTCGGTTCTCTTTGTCATATAGAGATAACCCGAAGCTCATCTATTTATTTTTACTTGTTCCAAAGTTAAGGGGGTGTGGAACTTTTTGGACACACGGTATGGAAACTCACTTTCTCTAACAATCGAAATTTTCCCCTTTCTTCTTCTTCCAATTGTATAATTTCTAGTGTATATGAACAGTTTCATAATAGCTTGGATTAACAATAGAAGAAAGTTCTTGTCTTAGGTTTTCCCACAATTTAATGATTTTTTGTAGATAAGTTTTTACGCATACGGTTGTAACAGCTAGTGTAATCTAAACTGAATGTGTAAATATAACATTTAATTTAAAAGTATAGTTTTGTTTTTTTCTTAGTTGAAAAAATCCATCTGTAGAAAGTTCCACATTGCAGAAGTCACAAACAACACTGTATTAGGAGTTTCCTAATAACAATTTCGATTTGATTTACTTTCTTTAAAATTGAACAGCTATATTTGTGGGTGCTAAATAATCACAGATTAACTTTGCCCGTAAGAACATCTTTGACCACAATTTGCGGTTACAATTCGACCGCAACACATGTAGACTTAAACGTCAACATAACGTAGACTTAAAGTCCAAGTTGTGCTGTTGCGCTCAACATTTTTGAATATATTGTGTGTTAACATTTAGAACCACTTAAAGTCGAACGAACGCAATAATCGATCAGCCCATCTTGTCTGTATGTTAATCAATCGCCGTATAGTGGGTAAATACTATCGGTATGTTTGTTGGTGTATTTCAAACAGGTGATCAATCCATGGCTACTGATGTAAGAAAAACAATCATTATCTCAAATTCGGTTGGACGATTTCAAATAGATTTTGCAAATAGAATGTTGACTAGCTGTCACAGTAGTGATATGCTTTAAAACTAAAACAGTTCCATGGTTTGACATAGATTTTCCCATAACTGTCCCGACAACATTCAATATGTTAAGGGTCTGCTGTTGTGGTGGCCATTTTGGATTTGTATCCCGTAAGACCAATGTTACATTTCAAACCATTTATTTCGTTTATTTTGTATCATAAAATTGATTGCAATGTCTCATTTTAACCACAGTCATAATACGCATCCGTTTTGCGTTTCACTTTTTTTTAATCCCTTTCATTTGCCACGTAATTGACATTTTATAAGTAGGCCTACAACGTTTGAACTTTTTCTTTATACAATAAAAATGTATAATTTAAAGTAAATTAAAATTTATAATATAATTTATAATATGTGCCGGACCCACAATTGTATAAAGAATATTCAGTTTTTTTTCAGCACTCAATTACAAAACATTGATTTTTATAAAATGTGTATAAAATGGTTTTAAATTAGGCAATGTCAAAGCGCTGAGCTGAAAGAAATTGACTGTTAAGATACGGCTATAGAGTGAAGCGCTGGCGTCACCGTTCACTTTCTCGTTTACTGGAGCAGACACTTAAGGAAAAATATGAGCATTCAAATTGAAAATGTATACGTAGGCTAGATAAATTGTGGTAAAGATTCCGCAAGTTAATGTACACTATGCAGGAAATCCATCAACAGTGGAAATGCACGTAAAGACTAGCTAAACTCATAGCAGTCATGCATTGTTTTACGAATGGTTTTATGAAAGAATTGTTATACAAATATATAAAACTAGCTGGCCCGATCCGGCTTTGCTCGGATAGACAAATCAAAGTTAAATGTTATTAACAAAAAAAATTTAATAAATATATTACACTATGTATTTCTTATGGCGGGATTTTTAGTAACTTTAACCCCCAAACACCCCCCCCCCCCAAAAATTTTAATTTTTTTTTTAAACCTTTCTTAGTGAGCACCTAGGGCCCTAGAGGAAGCTACATACCAAATTGCATTCCAATTCATTCAGTAGTTTTAGAGAAATCGTGATTTAGCAACATTAACCCCCAAAAACCCCCCCTAAAATTTCGAATTTTTTTAAAACCTTTCTTAGTGAGCATCTATGGCTCTAGGGGAAGCTACATACCAAATTTCCTTCCAATCCGTTCAGTAGTTTTAAGAAATCGTGATGTGTCAATGAGTGAGTGGTGTTTAGCTTTTATATATATAGATTGAGGATCATTTAGATTTTATTATTCGTAGATTAGGTAATAATAAGTAGAAAATGCGGAACTTGAGAACCATGATAGCCGCACGTCATGTGACACTAAAATTTAAGGCAAAATAATTTCAAAACTATTTTTATACCTTGTAAATATAAAATTTAAATTCATCTGTGCTGATTCTAAAGTGCTTCCTGCAAATGAGAGAAGTTCGAGTTATACTAGCGCACTAAGCGTACCTTGCTGCCAGCCGTCTAGAAATTTAAGTAAACTCCCATAAAATCTATTATACGTACTTACGTAACAAAAGTATAAAGCAAACGCGCAAGGTTGTATGGTTTAATTTGTTCGTTAACATAATTATAACAGTTGATTTCGTTCATCAGAAGTAATACTCCAACAGCTATGTGAAACATTTAAGATTATGTTTACAAATTTAGGTTAAATTTTGTGTTGTCATTATAGTAATAACTAGGGGAAATCCCTGCGTGCTCCGCACTCCAACCCCGTTGGAACCTTCTATACACATAATGTTGTTATGTTTTCTTTATAATAAAAGTGTATAGTTAATAATAAACCCAAAGCTAAGATGGTAAATAATGTTAAACGTTCAAATCAAATTATTACGTATATTTTATGACAGCAGTTATAATAAAGGTTAAGAGAACCAGCAAGGCTCAGTTCTACACTTTAATAAAAACCTAACCTAAAAGTTAGAAATACAAATAATCGATTCAAAGTTTGAAATTAGCTGTTAATGGAAATATTGGAGCAAACGTTGTTTTATGTGCTATATTATTTAATTGGTTGCTATGGTAATAAATGTAAATACATTTAAGAAATATGTGTTGGTTCATCAGTCTAGGCTTAACCTAAGATTTTTTCCGACTAAATCACAAATACTGAAATAAAAATATGTTTATCAAAATGAGCCTATGTTGCTCAGAGATAGTGCAGCTTTTATTAGTAAAACTGTTTTTTCAATCGGTTCAGTAGTTCCAGAGATTACCCCCTACATACAAATGAATTTTACCGCTTTATAATATTAGTTTAGAAATTACATGAATACATCTGGTTCGTGAGTCATGACTGCTTCCTACCATGTCCTGAATTATTACTAAGAATCATACAACTTTGAGCTTTTGTTAGTTTACAAATATAGGCCTAATAAGGGTGAAACCTTTAATGAATTTATGAAGTTAAAAATAATATAGTTTTAAATAAATAAATATCCTTAAAAGTTGTAAATTAAACCACAACAATATCATTCCGTAATGACGGTTTGAAATTTACTACTTGAAAAAAATTACCAATCACTTATAACGAAACACCGATAAAACAGCATAGACAAACTGAAAAATAAGGACCAATGTCGTCTTAAAAACAATCAGTAAGCTGTTACAACAATTAACATGTGACTGATTTAAAAAAACTATTTCAAACAATGAAAACAGCTGAATTCATTTATAAATAGTTTAAAGAAACCTTTGACATAAGAAACAATATCAAGTGGCTTCCCTGTGTTTAACCTTATTTAAATTTATCTTAATGCAAGTGTTGAATAGCAAAGGCTATTAAAGAGTTGCACTGATTTATTCAAACTAAACTGAAATTAACATAAATTAATCAGTAAACGAAATTTTAGGAACAGTTAAGGAAGATAAAACTGTCAACCCATATTTTCACTGTTTTCCCAAGTTTGACGGGCTGCAACTTGAAAACGAAAAGTGATATTTAAAAAAGGTTTTCTTTCACCATTATTTTTCTCATGAAATTTTACATTAAAATTATGTAATACAAGACCCCCTTCGTATTTGTAAGAAAAGTTACATTCAAGATGGCGGACATTTTCAATCACAAATTTCAATACATTTTATTTGCATTCATATAATTTTATTATGTTCTGAGGAATAAAATCGATTGTTTGCAAAATATTTTGCCGTACACGGACTTCCGGGATACCCGACGTAATATGCCTATTTCCCAACTTCAAACACTATATGTCTACGTGTGTCACAAATAAATTATGGCTATGTAATTTATAAAAATTTTCAAAAATAACATTATATTTATATCCTAAATATTTGCGCAGTTGTTCCCGAATTGTTACAATAATAGTTATCCATATCTACTCATAAACCATTTTCAAACAAGATAAGTATTATGGTTTTATTTTATTTTGTTCTCCTAACATACATAATCTCTAAGCTAAAATATTATCCTATAAAACCATTCACGAGCAAATCTGCATTCGCGTATATTAACAGATTACTGTCTGCATTGCTTAATGTACCATGTCTTATACATATATCTGTTTTGCACGACATTCTACTTTGAGAAATTGAGAGAGTGGCGTTGTAAAGCTGGAATTTAAAAAGTTTATCCTTTCAAAAGTTTTTCCGATAATGCCTTGCGACTACTTTGGTAATAATGTTTGTATTATTGTAATTACGTCAAGCAGTTTGTGTTGTAACATTTATTGTGTCATTACATCTGTTCCGGTATCAATATTGTGTGAGCCTCAATCACATGTTTCACACAAACAACAGTAACACACCAATTGACACCAACACAAAATGTCGTAGATATAAACTGGTGATTGCAATAAACAGTATTAGTCAAACAGGAAGGAGTTTTAGAGAACACTTGCCTCATAGCAAGATATCAAAAGTCCACTCCAAATATTCCGAAGGCTATGACGATGATCATAAAATACACAGAAGTTGAGAAAAATCTGGAAAGCTATTTATACAGGGTGTCTTGCAACCATATGTACAAACTTCACGTTATTCAGCATGTCAAAAGAAACAAAAAATGTAATATACCATGTGTCCTATCTCATTCCGTTTTCGGTCTGTCTGTCTGTATGTGTTTTTTTACAAAATACTTAATATTTTTGGAAGTAGGAAAGATATTGAGCTCAAACTTTGTACACATATTTGTTGCGTAAACTTTTATCACTGTACGAAAAATTAGAACATTATTTTAATTATTTTCAAAATGGCAACCGTTTAGAATTTTTAATGTCAAATATCTCAAAAACCGCTAATTTTACAAAAAAAATACAAGAGACAAAAAGTTTACTTTTTAATGACAAACTCAATGTTTTTTTATTTTATCTGTAGCTCAAAGGACAACAGAGATATTGACAAAAAAGAGGGAAAATGTATTTCTTGGTAGTTGTCAACAATACCCAGAATTACACTAGAAACAAAATATTTTAAAGTTATTTTGAGCTAAAATAATAAGTTATTTTTATAACGTTCCGAGTACTTTCTGAACTGATTCTACTGGTAAAAATAATGAAAAAAGTTCATATATTCATAGGTCTGGAAATGCTTCGTTTGAGAGTTACAGCTGGTGAAAGATTTCACCCATGTTTCAGATTACTCACAGAAACGAATCCCTATTAAAATATGTAGGGCGTTAATTAAGGTGTAAAATTTATTTTTAATTTACGTAAAATGAGCAGATAAATTTAATAAAATAGGTCCCAGTGCTGTAACTGCAGTAATGTTTACAATATTTAACCCAAAACGTAAAATTCGATCTAAAAAAAAAATTTTTCTGTAGGGTTTTAGTACATTAACTTTGTGAAAGGGGTATAAACCCTATAAATTTTACACCTTAATTAACGCCTTACATATTTCAATAGGGATTCGTTTCTGTGAGTAATCTGAAACACGGGTAAAACCTTTTGCCAGCTGTAACTATCTAACGAATCATTTCCAGGCCTATGAATAAATTAACTTTTTCCGTTATTTTTGCTAGTGGAATCAGCTCAGAAAGTGCTCGGAACATTATGCTAATAACTTATTATTTTAGCTAAAAATAATTTTAAAATATTTTGTTTCTAGAGTAGTTCTGGCTATTGTTAAAAACTACCAATAAATACATTTTTCCTTTTTTTGGTCACTATCTCTGTTGTCCTTTGAGCTACAGACAAAATAAAAAACTATTGAGTTTGTCATTAAAAAAGTAATCTTTTTGGTCTCTTGTTTTTTTTTTTTTTTTTTTTTTTTTTTTTTTTATGTAAAGTTGGCGGTTTTTGAGATATTTAACTTTAAAAATTATAACGGCCGCCATTTTGAAAATATTTAAAATATTGTTCTAATGTTTCGTACAGTGATAAAAGGTTACGCAACAAATCGGTGTACAAAGTTTGAGCAGAATATCTTTTCTACTTCTAAAAATATTAAGTATATTGTAAAAAAACACATAAAGACAGACAGACCGAAAACGGAATGAGATAGGACACATGTTGTATTACACTTTTTGTTTCTTTTGACATGCTGAATAACGTGACAAAGTTTGTTCATATGGTTGCAAGACATCCTGTATAAGCGGCTTTGTCTAGACTGACTGACAGTGCGACATTGAATCAACGTAGAAAAAACTACTTAGGATAAAAAACGCAAATTTGAAGGTATTTTTTTATTGCGTCTTAAATGTAGGACCTACACTAAGAAAAGATTATGCAAAGTTTAAATTGTAAGGCGTAAAATTTCGGGGGTGAATTCTTCCAGCCCAATAACAGACAAAACAAGTTATTCGGATGAAAAGCTTGGCAACACACGTTTGTTGGATGCATTTACGTTAAGGATTACCGTAGCAGCCAACCAACCAAATTTATAATCAGTTAACTATTCTTCACAACAGATTTTTTATATTAGGTTACACAAACAAAATATCAACGTATTTTTGTATGTCACTGTATTACAATTCGAACATCTGTTGTTATAACATGTTATAAATAAAACATCTGATTTGGATCAAAAACAAAAAACATAACACAATTTTATGTTAGGCCTATATTGAACCAAATTGAGTTGCTCAAAAGCATTTACATCTATTAAAGTAGCAACCAACTCGGCAAATTTAGAATCGGGTAATAATTATAACATTCTTCATAACGAACAGTCTTTTTAGGTTAGGTAAAACTAACAAACACAAAAAGTTTACTACTGTATTAAATATCTGGTGCTACATATTGGTGACATTATCAAAATTTGTTTAAAATTTTGACTATAGTCTATCCGCTCAGCCGTGATACCTGACTTCTCGAAACTCAACGCCCCCTCCCTACCCGCTCGCCGGGCCTGCCGGTGGCAAACTAGTGGAGGGGGCGTTGAGTTCCGAGAAGTCAGGTATTACGGCCGAGCGGATAGACTATATTGATTATTTAAATATGAATGGTGAAACTACAACGCAGGCCGTAATTCCAATTATTGGGGTTGGTGCGTGTCCACCTCCATCTTAAATTATGTATAGGTAACCGCAACATAATGTAGCAATGACCTATATATACATACACCCTACCATATACCCCGATCCAAGTCCCTCTGTGTTAATCTTCATTTAAGTTAAAACATCAAACTATAGGTCTATAATAATCTGTTTGCATTTGCTTTGCCGCGAGAGTAGATGGAGAGCGAGCATCGAAGACGCGAGTGGAAAAACTAGTCATTCACATTTTAAATATAGACAGAACCGTAAATATATTAGAAGTAGCAAATTTACAAATATTTCAAAACCAGCCCGGATAGTTTATTGAACGACCAATTTTATTTTGCACCCAATTTTTTGTATTAGTAAAAGACCCATTTACATGCTCAAGCCAGTTAGTGCGAAGGAACTGAATGAAATGTTGCCGTTCAATACCATGAAAATTATTGTAGTTTGCTGTGTTTAAAATGGAATGTTCAACAACAGCTAATTCTTGCAAAGCCTGCGATTTGAATTAAAAAAGGTCAAACTGAAAGCGAATAAGAGGAAATGGTCTGAACCATGATTGCTAAAAAGAAATTTATTTTCTCATCGCAATTTAATAGCAGAATTACGCAGTGAGTCCGACTATTTTCGTAACTATTTGCGTAAGGACGTAGCAACACACCAGCATTTGATAAACTGAATTACAAATATAATTTCAAAAGCAGATTCCGTTATGAGACCACTCCCCCCCACGAACGGTTATCAGCTACGCTGAGATGTTTGGCAACCGGGAGAAGTTATGAAGATTTTAAACATGCGACGCAATTTACACGACATTAATGACATATTTCTAAAAAGTTTATTGAATAATAATAATAAATGTTGCTACTAAAATGCAATACGAATGAGATTTAGCATAGCGGTCGCTGTATTCTTTACTCTAACTTTGCACGAACACGGAAACGATTTGTATTGTTCAATAAATTCAAAAAGAAATTATTTTTCTTTCGTCATTTTGAACAATACAATAAACAAACTAAACGTGAACTGAATAACTATAATAATAAGATAACTTAATGAATAACATATAACTGTTATATAACAGTTAATTAACAATAACAGTAATAACATATAACAAATAACTGAATAACATTGAATAAATAAGTGTTAAGTGATCAGGTCGGGGGAACATTTGCCCCCACCACAAATGTTCCCAACATCACCATCACCAACACACTAATTTATAAGAACAAAATATGTTTAGTATGTAAAGGAACAAATATACAAAATATTAATTCGCTACGATGAGTATTAACGAACTTGAAATCAATCTAGTGAAACTCTGCATTTGTACGCTTCAAGGGGGTGGAGGGGGAAGCACAAGGGGGAGAGGCGGGTACTTTTGAGAAAATACATGTCTCATAAGGGTCTATCACATATAAAAAATTCAGCTTTCCCCTGATTTGTTGCGACAAAAAACCTTTATTGACTGGGCTATAACCTCATGTGAGCGTTTACACGCAACGATTTACTCTAGCCGTAGACTGTTTCTTAGGTAACAATGTTTAAACGCCAACAACACCCAACCAGTCAGCTGATAGCCGTGTATACTGGCTAAGTAAGTAGTTAACTACAGCAATGGTAGGATGTGGCCACATGATTCAAAGAGCAGTCTTTTTAAAAGTTTGGCGTGTACTATAGTACCAACTTTTTATGTTAATTTTTTTTCAATGTGTATTAGTGCTTATGTGTGTATTTTGTGATTTGATGATGGTATGGTGACACCGAAACAGCTGTTATGGCACAATAAATGTATCAACAGGGTGCACAATACCACTCGAGTAAAATCATCCAATGAGCGGAGCCAATCTTGAGAAGGCCGGCCTGTGATATTGCATTGGTAAAGCGCTCTAGCGCGACTAGAATATCGTTTGTATACACTTTCGTTTTTACTAATGCCGGTCTTATTTTTAGTTTCCGCCATGTTCGTACGACATTTAAACTTGCAGAAAGCTCCAGTGTATAGTTAGTAAATAACCAAATTCACCC
>JAGFPH010002115.1:46371-63223 GCA_018207615.1 Philaenus spumarius | reverse complement strand
GAATTTTTTACAACCCTTTCTTAGACAGCACCTACGGCCCTAGTTGAAGCTACATACCAAATTGCATTCCAATCCGTTCAGTTAGTTTTAGATAAATCGTGATTTAGTAACTTTGATCACCACAAACCTCCCCCCTTAAATTTCGAATTTTTTTAAACCCTTTCTTACCAGCACCTACGGCCCTAGAGGAAGCAACATACCAAATTTCGTTCCAATCCGTTCAGTAGTTTTTGAGAAATCGTGATGAGTCAGTGAGTGAGTGGTATTTGGCTTTTATATAATATATAGATTTAAGCTGTATGTGTATAGCTTTAGAAACAACCTGTGATGTCACCCTTAGTTGGTGTTTAAATTTTAACGATTATTTTTAATTACAATTTGTATTTATCATTTAGAGTCATTCAGTATTTAAAGTGAAAATTCAGCATTTCGCTGTTTTTTTACAAAGGACAATTCAAAATTTCGTGAAATACTAAGTCATATATATTTAACACGTTGTGAGGTAAGTTTATTTATAAGTTTACACTGATTTAATACGTTTATTAATATAATTAAACATTATGATTACTTTCTAGAGCTTTTTTGCACTCATATTGCTCACCTCTGCCGCAATATGGCGAAGACGAGAGTTGTACATTTTAATCAAAGGCTTTTGTAAAAAAAAACTAATAGACCTTCTTAGAATTATGCAAACTTGTTTACCGTCAACATTACTTTCGGTGTTTTGATTCACCTTTAAATATTTAAACAGAATAAGACACACCATTCTAACTGTGCTATGACGAACTCTGTAAGTCAATTGGTGGGTTTTACTTGAATACTGTAGTTGCAAAATAACCGTAAATTAAAGAACATGTGACTAGTCATATCCTGTCAGCTTTAAAGCGTGTCAACTAACGTTTGCTTTTCTTCCGGCGTCTTACCAAAAGTCTGTATGTTGGTTTTGGTCTTAAGGATTGAAAGCGGAATTTTACAAACAATTTTCACGTTTTCAGTCACCGCTCAGCAGCATTAAAAAAAGAAAACGGCCCATGACACTCGGGCGGGAAACACACCAGTAAAGTCATCAAAATCGAATGGGTACATTTTACGCTTATTCTTAATAAACATATAATTTCGTGTTTAGAATATAATTTAAAATTTTATTACGTAATTGTTTTAGAATAATTTTCAATTTTACTAAAACTATATAAGTACAGAAATTAAATTTGATGGAGATAACTTTTTCAGACACTCTACAAGTAATTACAATACCTAGGCAGAAAGTTGTATCAAAACCTTCGTAAGCTGAACAATAAAACCCATTTTTATCTTGAACATAAGTTGTCAGTGCGAGAAACATCTCCAAACAACGCACAAACACAGTTCAGATCTCCAAATTTAATTCAAAAGAAATCAACCTCTTTTTTATGTATTCAATCAGTGAGACACTAAAAATTATTTTCCTGGTGTTAATTTAATGAATATACATTTTCTCATAGAAATAGTTACAAATTTCCTAACGTCGCATGTTTAGTTTGAAGTTCTATAACAAACACATAGATATCAAGGAAGTCGATAATAACATGGCGTGCAACGCCAAAACTTTCATAGCATTTAGCTTGTCCTAAAATAGATAATGAGCCTTAATTTTATACTCTAAACGTAGAGCTGTTAGAATAAGAACGTTGGACACAATTTGAGCCTATTTCGCCATATTTAGGATTCCGTTTGGTAACGGAATACAGTAAGCCTACCTACAGGGTGTAAATTAAGTCTGGGTACGGTTTAATATTTCGTACATAAAGAAAATTTGAAGGTAGATGTGATTGAGGAACCTACTCTATGTAAAAATACTATTTTATTACGATATCAAAAAACAAATTTCCGCCATTTTGAATGTAACTTTGTTTTTTTAAATAGGAAGATGGTCATGTGATGCATCATTTCGATGTAAAATTTCAAGAAAAAACCAACGGTGAAATTTGCAAATCCATATTTTCAACCGATTAAAAATGGCGGCCAAAAAACAACGAAATCATGTTTTCCGATTTTGCCCCATTTTGATGTACTATTTTTGTTTTAATATTAATTATTATTCTTTATTCTTGGTTGAACTACTTGAAATCAATTTTGAAAAATCAAAATGGCTGTAACCCAAAAATTTTAAATACTCCCAAATATTGTTGTGTGGCATATCGCTTGAAAGCTGTTATTTAATTCTGAATCCAAAAAGAATAATAATTAATATTAAAACAAAAATAGTACATCAAAATGGGGCAAAATCGGAAAACACGATTTCGTTGTTTTTTGGCCGCCATTTTTAATCGGTTGAAAATATGGATGTGCAAATTTCACCGTTGGGTTTTTCTTGAAATTCTACATCGAAATGATGTATCACATGATCACCTTCCTATTTAAAAAAACAAAGTTGCATTCAAAATGGCGGATCCAAGATGGCGGATTTTTTTTTTTTTATATCATAATAAAATAGTATTTTTACATAAAGTAGGTTCCTCAATCACATCTACCTTCAAATTTTCCTTATATACGAAATATTAAACCGTACCCAGACAATAATTGACACCCTGTAACTTAATTGACACCCTGTATATAGCTTTGTACGTAAAAGTGTATTAGCGAAAGCGAAGAACACATACATACACAAATAAAGGATCACAGTATAAACTGAAAGATAAAAACTATTTTTGATGGACTTTTTGTTTATAGGCCTACTTGTAGCGTTGTTTTAACTGTCTCGTCTTACGGAATACTAATTATCTGATAATTTGGGGAAACGAGCACGTTGACCTAATGGAAAACACCAACGAAATAATCGTACTAACAACAAAATTATCGTACATTTCTCTATAGTGTGATCGTATACAATATTTTATCATGAGAAAATTGTTACACTATCGTATTAGTACGACAATTATCGTACATCATTATTTCATGCGCATTACTGTTTTGATTACAACGAAAGATTTTTACATATACACTACAACTTTAAAACGGAACACTTTCGAGTTGGCAAACTGCACGGAATCCTTGGCGAACGAATCAATCTCACACTTGTCCGGTTTATTCTTTCTTTTAATAATAAAAAATGCCAAAAGCACCCACCGCAAAACAATTTGAATTCACCGCTCGATAGATTTAACTTGAATTTATATTCCAAGTTTCTTGACGACTGTACAAGGCTGGAGAGAAACGAAAATACGTTATATCCCAACGCCAATACTCCCTCCTCACACGTACAGACTTTGATTCATGATTTTTGTCACATAAAGCTAAATGGGGCAGAATCAATCACGTGATCAAGCGTGACGAGCGATAACAGTGCGAAGAGAGTGACGCAATAACCTCAAAATATAAACACGTTGTCTTGCCTTATACAGAGTGTTTCAGAAGCAATGTCAATCTACATTACAGTCGGAGATTATTGAAACAACACATGTATTTAGATGTAGGCTATTTAAGAATATGTGACAAACTTGAGATCTGTGTGATCATACAAATAAAACAAAACCGATCAAAAGTTTATTAAAAGTAAAACTAGTTATATTAGTATTCAGTAACAAAATGTATAAATTCACACTTGTTTAAAAATGATCCCTCATTTAATTGAATCCGCATTCTACAGTTAGGCTGTCAATGTATAGTGAAAAATGTTTAAATCTCATAAACTTTCTTGAAGAGTATCAACCATCCTTAAGATAACTCAAAATCAAGTATGATAAGAAAACTCTAAATAAACGGTACCAGATAACTGCCACATACTTTCTCCCAGTTGAAAATGTATACCTTCCCAAGAATAGCATAGGAGGTGGTTATTTAGAATTGCAAAAGTAAGAAAATGTTACCATGAAAAATATTAGATGGATGGTAACACACATCTATATTATATTATTAACTTATATTATTATTATTTAAACAATTCGATCGATTTCGAATAAATTTGCACCAAACATGTCAATTAGGCCTGTATAGAAGCACGATAAAAGGTTTTGAAACGTTTTGAAAAACAACCCCCTTTTTGGCCAAAAACCTCCAAAAATCAGTTATTATTATTATTACCTAAACGAGAATTTTTGTGAAAGATGCGGTTTTTTGCATAGGGTAGGGTACATTAAGGGCTACATATAAGCCAAATTTTATCAAAATCGTTAGAGCCGTTTTTGAGAAATTTTGATTTTTCTCGTTTTTTGGCCATTTTGGGGGGGGGGGTAAAACCCCTTAAAAATCAAAAATTTGAAAAAATGAAAAATACTCCTGGAGATATTCCAGAACTACTCCTACATACCAAATTTCATCAAAATCGGACGGTTGGTATGGTCTCCAGATCTGTACACATCCTTACAGACACACGGACAGACAACAACAAAAAACACTTTTTTGGGTTCAGGGAGCACCAAAACAAATAGTTACACTAAAAATATTTTTGGGTTCAGGGAGCACCAACACAGATATATCCACCAAACATTTTTTGTGGGGTTCAAGGAGCACCAAAACAGATAATTCCACTAAAATAAAAATTCTAAAATTTGGACGAAAACAATACTTTCTCCATATACTACGTACAGGGTGGAGAAAGTAAAAAGTAAAATAACTATTTAAAAACATTCCAAGAACTGTATCAACCACTTATTTAGGTCATAAGTAAAGAAATTAAACTGAAAGTGCAGGTTGCAATCAAAGGCATACATTTTTTTATATCAGAGTATAAAGGTGCCCACACACGATCAGTTTAACTGCGTGGGCTATTTCAGTTTTCTTCTCAGTTCTGTTTTCAGTTTTTTTCGTGCAGTATACGATGCGTGTATATTTTTTTAAATCGATTGACCGAAAAAAAGAGCACCAGCGTGTTGTATAATTGCAGCCGTGCTCCTTGAACAAGAAAATAATGCAGTAAAGAGCTGACGTGCTTGGCTAGAAACAACTAAACTAGTAGTTCTGTGAACAGTAGACCTCGTTCCTTGAAATAACAAATGTGGTTTTAAAGGAATACCACTCAGTAAATGCGACGTAACGAAAATCGGGCTCCTTATCTCGGCTCCCCCTCCACAACTCACTCACAGCGGCCATGCTGACGTAGCGCAGGGGAAAGAGCAAGACCGCAGGTAGCGCTCTCTTTCTCCCTCTCCATAAAATTGTAAGGTTTTGTGAAGATATTTAAAGAATAAACGTATAAAAACATGGTTAAAATACAAAAACTTAGATGGGTTTTAACAAATTTGAATTTTGTGAGCTTACCGTTAGAGATACGGGAAAAATCAAGAATACAATTTTGTTGAACATCAAATTTGCTACTCGCAAAATATTATTATTTTTTAAATTCGACTTACGGTTAAGCCATAAACTGGCTTTGGAAAAAATTTACACTGAGAGAAACGGTGCGGTAGCCATTTTTATTTTATTATGAAAAATGGAAAAAACCGTATATTATATACATCGCTCGGCCTAGGAATAAGGAACATTCATGCAAAAAATCATGACAATCGGTCAAGGCATTTGGCCGTAATCGTGAGACGGACACACAGACGAAATGCCGAACGGTCGAGCTTAAACGGAGACTGTACAAACTGTTCGATTAACTGAACCAACGGCGCAGTTTAAGTTAAGGGGCTTATAGACGGGGATAGTTCTAGCTGCTAGTAGAAGAGGATAGTACCCGTTAGTAACTCACCCTCTACTATCCCTGTCTCAACAGGTATTCTCCTGTTGGAGCGGGGAGTAAGCACTAGCGGCGAGTGAAGTAGAACAGGTTCAACTTTTACCCCCCAGTAGCCGGATAAAAGAGGTCACGTGACCTACTAGCAGCTAGTACACTCCCCACAGACACGGTGCGTTTCACAGGAACAGCTTTCCTCAGGGTGTCTGTTTTACTAATTTGAGGTTCCACTAATCTAAGCTGTTCGTTAAATTTTCCAACACTCATTCTCACGGGCTTTTGTACTCCAATGGATCATCCTCTGCAAGCTCTCGAAAGAGTGTTTGAGATGCTCCTAATACGTCTCTTCTACCGGCCCTATCTTTTACTCATACTCAACTTTTTTTTACAATTCTTGTAACTCTTGACTCAAATGACTTCACAAATGACTTCATCAAACTCAACGTCGTCCGACATTGTTAGCACTTCACTCTCGACTGACGACTCGCCGGTAGAGTAGTGTGGTGAGTACTCGCCTCGTCTATACACCTACTCTTCGCTGTTTTCACTAGCGGGTACTACTCTCCTCTTCTACTAGCAGCTAGAATTATCCCCGTCTGTAAGTCCCTTTATCGGTGAAAAGTAGAGACTCTCGTGTAGGCCAAAAGCCTGCGTAAAAATCTGCCACGACTGCGCAGTTTCTTCAGTTTATCGCCCAGACTTGAGGTAAGATGTGATAAACTGCGCATTTAAAATGATTGTGTGTAGGCCTCATAAGACAAGGGGTTACTTGTTATCGCTCTGTGATCAGATAAACTTGGTTCTTGTTTATTTAATGCTCTGTTGGCTTTGTCCAATCTTAAATATTGAACTTTGTAATAAATTATTATTATCTTTGTGCAAAAACCTATCTACATAACATTTATAGAAAAAATTCACAAAATTACATTTTTGAACTTAGTGGACGATTACCTTAAGCAATTTTTATTCTATTACCACCAAACATTCATATTTTATAAACAGTTTTAATTTGATATATCACAAGTCATTTGTGACAATTACAATTGTTGAGATGGGGTAATAGGAGTGTGTTTTCTAAGGTTCTCATTAAAGATAAATTACTTTCCCGATTTCCCGAGAACAGAAGTTAGATATCTTTCCTTTTTTTTTTTTTTTTCTCAAACCACTCACTCACTCACTGACTCACTAATCACGATTTCTCAAAAACTACCGAACGGATTGAAATGAAATTTGGTATGTAGCTTCCTTAAGGGCCATAAGCGCTCGCTAAGAAAGGGTTTAAAAAACTTCGAAATTTTAGGGAGGGTTTGGGGGGATCAAAGTAACTAAAGAATCTAGATTTCTCCAAAACTACTGAACGGATTGGAACGAAATTTGGTATGTAGCTTCTTCTAGGGCCATAGGTGCTAACTAAGAAAGGTTTTCAAAAAATTCGAAATTTTAGGAGGGTTTGGGGGGGTCAAATTTACTAAATCAAGATTTCTCAAAAACTACTGAACGGATTAGAACGAAATTTGGTATGTAGCTTCCTCTAGGGCCATAGGTGCTCACTAAGAAAGGGTTTAAAAAATTATAAATGTTAGGGGGGGAGGTTTGGGGGTCAAAGTTACTAAATCACGATCATTTGTCGCATTTATTTCACCAAAATAATTATGCAATAGCGATTATGCAACAAAAACATTTTGGAGCGTAGCAAACGAATGAATTAAGCGATTTGTATTTTTTGACAAGACAAATTCAATGTTTTCAACGGACGCCGCAAGAGAAAGCTTGCAAATGATTCAAACTCTAAACTCGTCACTTTTGAAAGGCACATAACCGTTAGACAGACTTGTTTTTAGAAGAAGATAAGGACACCGTTGGATTCGTCAAGATGTGAACTTTCTACCACGATCTTCCAGTCATTCGTCGCCCTTGTAGTTTCTTAGATATGAAGTTTTCTGTAAACCCTTGCAATTGAACAGTTTTTAACCAATGAGAAAGCACATTTTACAATCGATGTATCTATTACAAATCGATATGTTTGTACAATGATTTTTATATCAATTTGAAGTGCAAGTTCTATAATTTCGTTTGATATAAGGAAAACCTGGTTTAGTGTTCCGAGGCTATTCGGGTATTTCCGTGAAATATATACATTTTCAACGCCCTAGGGTTTGCTGGGTTTAGGCGGAATTTACCAGTTAAATTCTATGATTTATTCTCTCTCTACAACTTGTTATAATAAAATTCCATTTTTAGTAAAGCATATAATCCTTAATTCCTATTCAAAATGAATGGTCTTGAAATAGTCTAATAGACGTTTTTAAGCAGTGTATTCAAAAAATAAAATTATTCCACCCCCCCCCCCCCCCCCCCCCCCCGAATAGGAGACCGCTCCTCCTTGAATTGAAAACTGGCTGGATCAGCCCATGATTACTTACGAAAAATATTAAATATTGTTTGTTACTAGTAAACCGCCGTGAAAAATCACAGGCAGATTAAAATTATATACACATCAGAAATACAATTAAAAAAAAACACTATTTAAAAACAACAGAGTTAATCTAGTCCTACCTATGCTGACGGGGATTTTTAGCTCGGTAATTGTGTACAATTATAAGGATTATACAACTCTAGACTTATAACTTAAGAAGACTTATATTGATTAAAGTCGTAAACATATCCCCAAAGGTATAATAATCTATGCTAGGTTTTGTTTTAGCAGATGATGGGTGAAATCAGCTGTTATATTATACAAGAAATTATAATGATTAAAGTTGTAACATAACCTCAAAGTATAACCTATGCTGGGTTGTTGTATTGTAGATGATGGGTGAAATCAGCTATTATATTATAAGTTATAACGCTCGTGCACACGCTTTTATAGCAATTTATTGGATGTTATCCATTTTTTTTACTTACTTACATAAAACACCATTTTAGCGTTTCCCATCCACAGTTTTTGTATTTTTTTTAAGGTGTGAAAAAAAACTTGTAACTGGTCATAAAACTGCACTTCTTAGTAGACAACCTAATAGAAAAAAATTACAAAATTCGAATTAACTGTCTTCTAAAATGAGATATAAAAATTATAAACACAATTTAAGCAAATTTGTTTCATTGTAATATCATTGGAAACTGATCTAAGCTACAAAGAACCCGAAGATTTAAACAAATATTAAAGTTTCGTGTTTATATTTAAACAGAGATAGTCTTGAGAATAATTAATATCTATTATTTTCAAAGTATTGACTTCACATAGTCTGACATATCTTTTATAATAAAGTATATCCCCCCCCCCCCCCCCAACATCAATAATATAAAGAAAATGACTGTACATTTGGAGAGCAGTGTGTACTCAACAACTTCCATAAATCACTCACCGGAAGTTGAAGTCACGGCATTTCCTTTATCTTACTTTTTGCCTCCTTCACTGAAGATAACAGGGAAATAATTAAGCAGTATTTTATTTCGATAGCTGTATAAATAATACATCAGAATGTATTTTGGCTTTCGGTGCCTAATTAATGTTATAAAATATTACACGAAAAAGGGTTTAATTTATTACATTGTACGAATTTTAATGATTGTATTTTCATAAATTAAACAGTAAAATAACTTGTTAAAGCTATTTCGTTTCCGGAAAATCATCATAATTATTACAAAAACTGATATAATTTACATTTTTTTAACAGGATGGATTTAATTTTCGGTAGGTGTGAAAACACATACAATTACTGTCAGCTTTCTTTATTTAGAAGTATTTCCCTATCCTTGCTAATCAAATTTAGAGATGAAAGTTGTTGATAGTTAGCAAGGTTAATATGATCAATACCAAGGCTTTTGTTACAATTAATACTCCCAAGTAATATCTTTTGCCTAGAGGTTCTTTTTATCATAAATATTGTAGAAAAGTCTACTAATTCCCTCCTCCGGAAAGTGGTTGGGGGAGGGGACTAAAAGGGTACAAAAAATGTTCTTTGCTTTAGCGGGTAAACAATGCACTTTTTTAAGAAACAATAAATAGAAAATTTGTACGTTAAGAAAATATTTTTTTATGAGAACATATAACTTTTTAAAGGCTTTAGATTCCCCAACCAATTTAAAGTCATGCTAGAAACTTAAAATTTGGTAAAAGGCCCTTTTTAGCACAAGAATGAAGTAAACAAAATTACGGCTTTCCGACCCGCCAAGGGGGCTTATGGGGTTTAAAGTAAAAGTAAGACAAATTGGATTACAACAATATTGTACTCGCAATTGCTATAACATTTTTGGAAATTGTAGTTTTTTCATGACCTATATTTTGAGACCTTGAACACCTCTTACCTTAGAGGGGTAGTTATGGGGGGTTAAAAGGCAAAAAGGGTGTTTTTCGAAGAAAAGACGCTTATAACTGGAAAATGGGCAATATTTCTAATAGACACTAAGTTTAATAGTTGTTTACATCAATGCCTTTAATTTACGACCATAAACTTCTAAGGCTGAAACCACACTGCGCCAAACAATTTGATTGAAGCAAACCGAAACAAAATGTTTCAGTTTGAATGAAACATCCCCAACCCACATTGAAACGAACAGTTCACTCAGGGCATTTGCTTGTAGATATGTCTCTCCCTTTTTTAAAGTGTCAAAAGTGTATGATGTCAAATAGTAGGTCTATATTATTACTGTTATGGCCGATGATGAGTTTTGGGTGCATCCGTACAACAAAAGAAGAAGTTATAATGATACTATTATATTATTAAATCGTTGTTATTTGAACTGCGACATTATGAAGATAAGTTTTATAATTATATTCCGAATATTGATTTAATAAATACTATTACATTTTTAATTACCAACATATTTTGTAAATTATTTAAACGGAATCGTACAATTTACTACGGCTTTCTAACATTACGGAATAAAAAATAATTTTAAGTCTAGGCCTAACCTAAAATTATTGTATGTAAGCCTATGTTGCCGTTAAGACAGGTAAAGTAAAATAAATTAAACATGCATACAATAATTTTACGTTAGGCCTAGACTGATGAAAAAACATTTTAAATTAATAGACTTTAACTTCACTTGTTTACCATCTTAGCTTTGATGTTATTATTAATTCTACACATTTATTATAATAACATTAAACGTATGGAAACAGTAAATATTTGTATAAAAAACAAATAATAAACGGCAATTGAAAGATTAAAATTTCACTTTAAACTTTTGTTTCTCCTTGTAAAACAAATAATAAATAATAATTATTTATTTATAAATACTGTTAAATACAGGCTAGAATAGAAGAAGAAAGATGTTTACATCCCTTCAATAGTAGAATGTTTGATTCAAACCGGGGTTCTTCAAACAACATCAGGCGTGACTGGTTACGACTGAAGCAAACAAAACGTTTGACCGTGCCAGTGTGAACGTATTTCCTCTACTACCGTGCTAATACCGTTTCCTTGGTTTGCGTCAAACAGCCTGAGTCAGTTTGAAACCAAGCTGTTTTGTTCGATGCAGTGTGGATTCACCCTAAGTTATATATAACTTACTTAATGTTAAAAATATCGCTATTTACCTCATCCGCATCACGATAAGTTTACATAAATATAGCTATATTAAATAGTTTTGTTTAAATTATAAACACAGATTGACCCCGAACTCTCTGGTTCCCTTTTGTGGGTTTGTTTCATTGATCGAGACAAACGTATTTCAAAATATAAACATGAGTTAGGGTGTTTACTTGTGCGTCTGTGTGTATGTGTTTTTCGCAAAATAATTCATATCTAGAGAACGGTTTGACCGATTGAGTTCAAACCTGACATGACGTTTAACCTAAAACAATGTTATATTTTAAGAAAAATAAGCTATTATATCAAATCGTGCGTTTCAAAATGGCGGCTGTTTCAAAATTTCTGAACTGAATTATGCTAAAGGCTAAAACCGTACATTTTAACAAAAAATGTCAATATATCTTTTTGAAGTTATACTTCTTTGCGCCCGTTGTAATCGGGATGGGGTGTAGGTCGGGAAACCGCGTCACGCGTTAGGAGTAAAATCCGGAAAGTGCCTTTTTATACCTTTCTTCGTATATTCGTATAATTTCCTATACTTCAAAACGTCAGATTGATTTCAAACTTTGCACACTTATCAAGGACCGATGACAATGCAATATTAATTTTTTTAGGTGTAGTAAGTGAGCACTGATCGTGGTCCCCTGAACACGTTTTCGGCAGTCATTAAACATTTTATATGCAGGGTGATCACGACGATATGAAGAAACTTCGGGAGCTCATTAATTTTGTTGTTTGTAGTAAGTGGGCACTGATCATGGTCCCCAGACTAACTGTGACCAACCAAACAGATGGAACGATAGTATTGATAAGCGTATGTATCAAAGAAGGAAAAATGGGATTGTAGCCCTTTTAATTCCCTATCGGCTGGTGTAACTATCTACACAATCGGATGAAGTGCAATAGTTAAGTTATGTCTAATAATTGGTTTGTTCAACCCGGCATCCTATATCAACACATAAAACACAACAATATGGTGGGTACGTTTAATGTTATTACAAACAAATAATGTAATAAGCATTTTAAATTGTTCGTCAAACCATTTTTAAACCTTAATTACAAAAAAACAAAGTAATTATCAATTAATTTAAGGTTGAGATGAAAAGCGTCGTCCAGACTGCTACAGTTGGATCCTCGAACATAGGTTGCGTAGGTTCGAACCTAGTTACGAGCTATGGATTTAAGGGTCTGCTGTAGTGGCGGCCATCTTGGATTGTTATCCCATAAGAGCAATGTTAAATTTCAAACCATTTATTTCGTTTACTTTTTATCATAAAATTGTTTGCAAGGTGTCATTTTAAGCACAGTCACAATACGCATCCGTCTTGCAATTTACATTTTTTTAAATGCTTTTGATTTGTTATGTAATTGACATTTTGTAAGTACAAAGTTTTAATTTTTTTCCTAACACAATAAAAAATTAATAATGAAAAATAATTTGCAAGCCGGATCCGAAATTTTATAAAGAATATTCAGTTTTTTTTCAACACTCAATTACAAAAGATAGACTTATAAAATGGTTTGAAATGAGGCAATGTCAAAGAGTTCAGCTGCGAGAAATTGTAGGCCTACTGTTTAGATAGGGATACAGTGAGAAGCGGTTGCCTTTCCGGTTGCTTTCTCGTTTACTGGAGCAGACCCTTAACTGCGCTATACTCTTAACCGGTACAAAGTAAATACGAAAAGCAAAAAAATCAACAAACAACAGTATGATTAATTTCTTATGAGTACATATGTTTAAAAATAACAGCAGGGCAGCCAACTGACACAAACAAATAAACTACGATTGATTGTACAATTTGACTGTACGATGAATGTTAACGGTTAAACAGTTAGAGTGAGCTTCAAGTTGGACAACAATAGTTTACCGCGAACTATTAGTTTACCACGAGTTTAGCAATAGAGGCCTGGTGGTTGAGTAGGCTTGTAACTCTGCGAAGCGTGGCAAAGCGTCAACTCTGATCATTAAATTAAATTGGAAATGCCCTACAAAGCTTTTACGTGTTTGTATAATCTAGGCCTACGCATACATTACAGTTAATCAAAATGTAGTTACAATACCAGAAGGACTCTTGCGTAGTTCGTGCATCTACAATGTTAGCAATAAAATGTGTTTAATTACAAATACCAAATATTCTACGATGGAATATTAAAAGTGTAATGCGCTTCAGTTGAAGTGCCCAGTATTGCCATGTTGAACGTGTTAGGCTCTTTCACACTAGGCTATTCGTTGTTTACCGAACGAGCAACAAATCTGTTGTTGTTTGACACTATTCGGTTATGCACTTGGTTTTCTTTCCCAAGTTAGAAAAAGTTCTAGAAATAAATTGTGTAAATGGTGTATTGTTGTGTATTATTTCAATTGGCGTAAAACACCTTCATTTCATTTACTTTTTAAAACTATATGTAAAAGTAGTACTCTTTTTATTTGTTTTAGGAATAGATAACTCAAATGTTGTCTAAAAACAGCTAAATATAATTTCTTGTTTAAAATTCCAGTAAAAATTAGTATACTTTCTGAATTACAACGCAATTTAATGAATTTTTTGCGCTCGTTTCTAAAACAAATATGAAATCCTTTGTGGTGGACGGAAAAAATAAATTGGTTTGGTTTGGAAATAAAAAATCTTTCTTTACTTTAAAAGTAATTGCATTTTTTTGAAAAAAAAAACACACACACACACACACACACAGTTTGTTTAAGTGTCAGCATTTTGCTTTGTTGTTGTCTTTAAGGTTTTCATTTATCTGGTGTAGCCTATGGAATTAATATTTGTTAGTTGTATGTACATTGTTTTTATCGCTCCAGAAAATAAATGTAGTAGGCCTAATTATAAAATAATATTATGCGAAATATAGTACTAAACACATCCATCCTTACCATCAAGAACGTCAAAATCTGGTTGTACTTCTAGGCAAACCTCATGCCAGGCATTTTTGTAGCATTTTTATCTTTGTAGATACTAAGCCATGTGTCGCACAGCACAGTTCTGGCGTACAGTCTGCATCAGTAGGTGCTATTGTGGGAAAACTTCACACTAATTGTCTGAAGGACGACTTCATTAATGCCACCGTGAATAAACCGAATAATGTAAAAGCGTACATTAGGTCATGTACGCCACTGAGTTTAACACAGCCATTCGATTGCCGTGGATTGCAGTGGCAGTGGACAGCCACAACAGAGCAAGGCGAAAGTATTTTGCCGTGGCTGTGTAATATGAAGAGATAGCCCTGTGTGAAGAACCTGTGCTCTTCTTCACTCCACTTCTTGAACTGTTTAATAAGTCTTATTAGGGCCACGTTATACGAGCGCTGATAGAGCCGCTTTATCAAAGTCGCGTCAGTTAATTGGGTAAATGGAACCAGTGTGGGCGATGTTATACGAACGCTATCAACGCTGGTGAATTTAAGTTAAACGGGCGTTGAGCGTTGCCAATGAGGATTGACGCAGTTATCCAAGAACAAAGTTATACGGAGCATTCGCAGCGCAGCTACCAGAGAGGACACAGAAAGTAGCTATTTTTATTTCAAAGTGATTATTGTGTACTTCAAAATGAACACAAGCGAACCGAGTCGATCCGCGAGCATACCGAATCGGGTCGATTAGGCTCCGCTCCACGCGGGTTGGATAAATATAGCCACAGATCCCAACCAGAAAGAACGTTCGATCTCTTCCACTGTTCGTCCATGATAAATTTGCAATTCACGGTAGTTGTGACAGTAGTAGCAGGAAATCCACACTAACTGATGGTGAGGTAAAATGCGCGCGCATTTTTCCAACACATATATAAGGATGTTAGATTTATCCACTGCTGCGGATATCCGCGACGGACCGGAACGGCTCGACTCAGCTCAGCTCGTGTAAGTATAGCTGAAGCTTGATACACGATTTGCAAGCACTGGGTGTGTACCCCACCGTCTAGCCCTCCTGATACACATTTCCTCATATGTTTCTATTATTTGTAAAACACCTAGACAGCCTAACTGAATGGTGTCCATTTTGTAAATTAAGGACGCATCATTGACAAAGAATCAAAAACGCTGTGTATAACACGGGACCCGCGTTACCAACATCGCGCTTTCAACGTCCCGTATAACTTGGGTATTTAACGCCCGGTTTTCAGCGTTATCAACGTGGCTTTAATCAGCGCTCGCATACCGTCAACTCATGAAACAGACCACCGGGTCAAACATCACTGTTAGAAAATCATGATTGCGTAGGACAAGGATCATATTTATTTGAAAAAGAACGATTATTTTTTCGAATTAATCATAAATAATGTAATTTTTAATTGAATATCGACTACGTATTCAACGATCGATTAGTTTAAAATACAATCCACATTACTAAGAAAACCTTCTGGAGGGTGGGGGGACATGTCCCGTTCTCCCCCCCTCCCTGTTGGTGCGCCACTGCTGACACTCACTTTGCCAGAGTTTCAATCTATTTGCACAATTAAAAACGTCAAGTTAGCAAAATATCTTTACAAATTCAGATAAATCTCTGAACATGACATTTTACAAAACTAAAAACACAACGTCACGAATTACTCAACTTTATTTATTTGTAGAGATTAACATCTTTACTAATTATCCATGAAATGTAGGCCTAATGGTTGATTTAATCCATCGCCGATTGCAAATAATAAGTCGGTAACGGGACCTGGTGTGGGCATTGCGTGTGATTATCAGAGCGTTGCATTGTGTGGGACAAATAGACAGACAGACTGTGTGGCACAATTAACAATGCAAAATGTTAATTACCAGGGTCAGATAAGGATGATGAAATCGGTGTGAACGTGGCATGAGATTCAGGTTAAAAATGATATTGTCTCGGCCGAGTCCTCCCACAGATAAATGCAATAATTGCGGTTATTTCATAGTCTCGAAGATATATCGAATGCTACATCACCAAAATGGTATCCTGTAGGTGTTTTAGATTTAACAAAATTCAAATTAAATCCATTTTAAAATAATGAAAGAAATATACTCCAATATGACAAACATTAGACACGATTCGGAGGTGAGTTTATTGACCTAGAAAACTCCTAAGATATTCCCACTGGTAGACATTCCTTAACAGTTTTTTAGAATTATCATTTTTACATTAATAATTTATACGTTCTTTGTGTTAGGTCAACATTGCTTATTTTAATAATTTATAATATTTATTTGTTATGTTCTATGTGTTGGGTTAAAATTTATTTACTCTTGCAATTATTAGTATTTGTTATGTTCTTTGTGTTGTGTTTAAATTTCTTAATTTTAATAATTCTGAATGTTTGCATTTTGTTTGTGATGGACACAAATTACTTTAATTTAATAATTTTAATATTTTCGTGTTCTTTGTGATGGGTTAAAATTATTATATTTTAATGATGTTTAATACACTTTATGTTCTTCGTGTAGGGTTAAAATTACTTTACTTTAATATGTGTATGTTCTTTGTTTTGGGTTTAATTGCTTTATTTAAATATTTGTATGTTCTTTGTGTTGGGCTCAAATAACTTTAATTTAATAATTTTACATTTGCAGGTTTTTTGTGCTGGGTTAAAATTGTTTTACTTTAATAATTATTAACACATTTCATGTTATTTGTGTTTTGATAAAATTGATATATTTTAATCATGTTCAAAACACTTTATGTTCTTCGTGTTGGGTT